>OX637532.1:74940922-74955922 GCA_951800035.1 Linnaemya tessellans
GGGTCAAAAATATTTTTATTTTATTTAATGGCTCCAAGTTGGACCGTATTTGACATAAAAATATATCATTTGCTTAACAAAATAACCAAAAAACTTTAAAAATTATGTTGTTTTTTCTGGGTTGGTTTAGTTCTTCTTAGAGGAACTTTTTTCCCTCTTGCCCGATTTAGCCCATCTCCGAACTTTACCTGCTCTAAGCTTCAAAATATATTTATGCCAAATTTCAAGAGTCTAGCTCTTTTCGTTTGGACTGAATCGTGATTTCCACAGACGGACGGACATGCTCAGTTCGTCTTAGATTTCATCACTGATCAAGAATATATATACTTTATGGGGTCTGAGATGGATATTTCGATGCGTTACAAACGGAATGACAAAGTGAATATACCCTCCAAATTCTTTTTTGGAGGGTATAAAAACGTTGATTACGTAAAATTATTAATTAAAAATAAAACTTTTTCTAGGTAAACAGTCAAACGAAAAAAATTAAAAAATATAGCACAATAATTTGTTATGTTTTCCATTCAAGAAAAAAGTAATAAATAAAAAATGGTTACTTGCTGGAGCATAACACTGAATACTCGCCAAAAAAAACAGGCGGTTGAATGTATCAAACTTAATAAGCTTTGATATTTCATATGGGAAGCATATACAAAATATTTTTCATAAGATTTTACATAGACTAATTAATAAGACTAAGTGTATTACTAAATTAGGAGAATTAGTATAGTCCGTTATTGGATAAAAATTGTATAAAAGGCATTGTATGTAATCGAAAGCATTGTTTATGACAAAATATTTTTCGCATATCATCATGACTGAATTTGTTTGCTGGGCAAATATTCTGGGAAAAAATTCGTAAGCATCCGCCTGATGTTCATTCGTCGTTGTCTCATCGACGACTAAATTAAAGAGGGTAAGAATACGTGCGAGCTGAATTTGCTGATATCAGCCACTGCTGGGCATCTATGCTATTGTCGTTGTTGTGTTTATGAAAAAAGTGTATGGAGAAAAATGTTATTTTCTCTCACTCATCAAACTTACAATGAAGATGTATGTTGATCATCAACATATTCGACATAATGTCTCAATTGATTTGGTGTAAGAACCAATGAAATGCAGGCATATAGACATACTTGAACACATAACAAACAAAAATCACTAATTCAATTGAGACAATATGTCGAATAAACGATTTTAAAAATAATAATTTTATTTATGTACTTTAAAGAAAATGAATAATATGTATATGGAAAATTGACTCTTGTAAAACAAAGATATAAATACATATGTGCATGAGTTTCTCGTTTTTTCAGTAGTAAGAATTCTTTAATATGTATATGAATTTCATTTCTTGTTTTGTAATTATTAACTTTGTATTGCATTTCAAATTCAAATAAATTTTTATGTTTATTTTCCAAATAAAACAGTGCATTTTAAATTTGGTTATTTTTTTCTCAAATTTGGTAACTTTTTCAAATATTTTGGTTAGAATTTTTTTTGAAGTAGCAGCACTGCTGCTGATATAACAAAGCAAAGTTATCATGGTCGTCTGCGTTCAAAAAACCTTTTTATTAGTGAGATGAATAAACAAAAGCCATTGGACTTTGATAAGTAGTATATATGTACATATAACGAAACTTTTGCGGAAATGTGTTTTTCGAAAGTTTATCGCTTAAAGCACGAGCAGCTCCATAGTAAAATCTTTCTACCCAATGTAAAAGTCGATGACTGTTCTGCTATGGTTCGAAAGTGCATGTCGGCAAGTCCCCTTTCACACACATCAGGTTTACTTGATCAGTTTTTCTTCAGTTTTCTTTTGAATCTGCATTTACGTTCACACACGAAACGTCATGTCAAGTTTTTCTTCATTGCTGAATATTCATTTAATATATTATGGATGATAAAACAAGAGAAAATATAAAAACTGACTAGTACCGTCAAATCTGAACCCCTCTTCACGCTCTTCACCGCTCTCTCCTAAAAAATCAAGACTTGACGAGTCAAACCTGATGTATGTGAAAAGGGTCTAATTTAGCTTTTATTGAGACATCCATGAATCGTGATAGTGGATGAGTTTTAATACGTATAATATTCACGCACTCAAAATAGAATCTAAGTTTTTATACCCTCCAAAAAAGAATTTGTAGGGTATATTCACTTTATCAGTGATGAAATCTAAGACGATTTGATAATGTCCGTCCGTCTGTGGAAATCACGATTCAGTCCAAACGAAAAGAGCTAGACTCTTGAAATTTGGTATAAATATATTTTGAAGCTTAGAGCAGGTAAAGTTCGGAGATGGGCTAAATCGGGCAAGAGCGAAAACAGTTTCCCTAAGAATAACTAAACCAACCCAGAAAAAACAACATAATTTTTAAAGTTTTTTGGTAATTTTGTAAGCAAATGATATATTTTTATGTCAAATATGGTCCAACGCCTTAAACTTGGAGCCATAAAATAATGAAAAAATTATTTTTGGACCCCGCCCACTTTAGTGGGCGTTATTATATGCAAAAATAGCATAAAAATTTAACTTTTAATTAACTTTTTTTTACTTAAGCCTACATTCCTTAAAAATAAAATTTTTAAGCTTTAATGACGAAGCTGAGACGAAACCTAGTACTACTCTGCCCTATCCCCTCCTCCCCCTTCCCCCCTAAATGACCCTAACAAAAAAAAATATTTAATTTGGTATACAATTACTACCAAAAAATAAATAAAAAAATTTTAAATTTGTATACAATTATCCTAAGCAGTTATTTTTAAATTTTTATGACTGCGTGTTTCTAGTGGGCGTTGACGTACGATATTATATAAAGGAACTCTGTCCCACCATATTAAACATTTTAAATTCATTTACTAAATATTTGGAGGGTATTTAAGATTCGACCCGGTCGAATATAACGTTTTTTTTTACTTGTTTCTTTTGAATTTTTAATACTAAGCAAAATATGTATGTGCATACACATACATACATATCTATGTGTTGTAGATATACACACTTTCACACGCGAGATCAATTTTACTAAGTGCGCGCTAGATTTCGAAAAAATTTTTACCACCGTGCGTGAAAGTACGTGATTGAAAATAATGCTTTCGTGAGCGTGCGTAATCATGAGCGCGTTAAAAAATTTTAGTTTCGTGAGCTTAATTTTACTCACTCGCACATTTCAAGTTAAAGATATAAATTAGCAAAACACAAACTTATATTTATATACGATTTAAGAAGACTTAGTTATAAATTTCGATAACATCTTCTAGAAGATTCGCGATTTATGTTATTTAAATTTATAACTTAAGTCTTCCAAAATAATAAAAAATGCTTTTATTTTAAGTTTTAAACTACTATAACTTTTGATTGGATCTGAGGATTCCTTCCTTTTGAAAAAAAATTTCTGAGTTTTTGTTATATGTATTTATCAAAATGTACCGGTCCGAACCGGTTCCAATTCACAGGAAACCTAAGTTTGACAGAATCATTTGAAACGCAACTAGTATGGTTCAAATACTAATTGATCAGATAAATTATTTGAGACCTTTTTGTAAATCGCTTGTTTCAAAATAGTTTTTTTTTTGTTCAGGACATTTCACGAACGCATTAACCGATTTTGACCTGGTTTGTGGCGATCGAGGAGGGTTTTAAAATGTTAAGAGCTGGTTAATTTTTGAAATCGATCGGAAAACCCGCTTAAAATTTATTCCAAAAAAACTAAAATTTGGAACAACAGTTTTAAAGCCGTTTAAAAGTTATTCTGAAAAAACCGCACTGGAAACAAAATTTGGTTCTTAGTTTTTATCTAAATCACAGGAAATCTTTGAAACCCGACAAGTTTACTTCGAATTGGTTCAGCCGTTCAAGTGGGTCGCATACTTACACATACATAAGGATATAGTGAAGACCTCTCAGGAATAGTCAGGAAAGCTTTATTTTAACTTATCGATTTTAATATGTATAGAGAAGTAATTCAAATATTAGACTTAAACAGAACTTTTTTTTATCGTGTAAAACGAACGAAATCGACCCAAGCCTAAGCCGCAAGGATTTTCCATTCCTTAAAATAATATTTTGATTTTTGAAGAAGGTATATACTGTACATACGTATTATAAATTGAAAATCCATAAAATATACCCGCAAATAAATGTATGTAAGGGTTGCTTACAACTGACATGAAAATATCAATTAGGAATCCATTTACATCTGTAATATCCTTGGATATCCAACATGCGTAAAAAAACGTGTAAGAACAGGTTTTGGTGTATATATATATATATATATATATATATATATATATATATATATATATATATATATATGTTTATATGCAAATCACCGCGATTTCCTCTATGAAGCTGGGTACATGGCAGTAGGTTGTTAAGAAGAGTTTTTAAAGAATGTACACTGTACATTCTTTAAAAACTCTTCTTAACATTAACATTACTTCGTATTCGGTGGTGTACGGCGAACTTTTTTTTTCTTGCCTATATGGCGAGACGCTCTAATGTACAGTATAACATCATGAAATACGTATTTTTTATTATTTAACTTTAAAGTTGATTATATTCAAATAATTTGTTGTGATATACGATATTATGAACACAATCTCTTTAATTAGTATATATGTATGTATACATTTTATGTGTATCTACTATAAAAGGCCTTATAGAAGGCCTTCTTACCCTTTACATTTGCATCTACGAATGTATGTACATATTGATGTGAACCAACTTTAATATCATTAATCTCTTTTAACTGTTGGTTATTAAAATTTTGAACGTTTCAAAAATAACAATACCTGCATACCAGTAAAAAAAAGGAAATTAACTTTTTATGCTTTATTAGCTAATTGTGTTTGTTTAAAACTGTTAATCTTCACAATATTTTTTGATGTATTCTTCGCCCCATCTTTATATGCATACGAGTACATGTAGAAACAAATATATACTTCTGTATCAGTCTACATACATATATGGTATACATATGCACAATGTATAATTATGTGCTAACAATGAAATGTACACGTCAAGTTATTCACAATATATACATATGTATGTACGAGTGAACTCCAAAACATCAAAATACTTTGCAGTAATGCTACGTTGCATTGTTTAGAAAAACAAAACATGAGAATTTGCATCACTGCAATGCATATCAATGTTTTGGAACTCGTATGTGTGTAATTTTCATGCATTTAAAATCACATACGCAGAAAAAACTATTATATACTAAATTTAAGTTTTTTTAATGTTACTTTCAAGGCGAGTTGTACTTAAGTACCAATATTTTTTATATATTCTTGAATTAAGGCAAAACAGGACTACATTAGAAAATCAATCCTGGAGTTTCTTAAAATGAGTATAAAATGTAAAATAAATTGCAACAAAAATCGAATTAAGTACGACTGTTCCAATAAATAAATATTTTCAAACAAACTGTTTCAGTATTGTGTAGTAATTCACTCTGCTGAATGAAGTAGTTCACACGAGATTAAGAATCCGAAAATTCCGCGTTCGATACCGACAGTAGCAAAAGAAAAAATACATAAATAAAAAAACAAATATTTTCTGCACCACCTATGCACTACATATGGCAGTAACCAAAGGAGTTCGAAATGTGAGTGCTGTTGGCCGAAGTAGTAGAACACGAGACTATGAAGCGGAGGGTTCTGAGTTGGAGCCCGGGCTGAGTCATGAAATATTGTGTTCTTCTGGTCAGCATTAGTACGTGGTTGTGTTAGTTGTTGCCAGCCTGTTTCAATGATGAAGGCATAATCACTGGCCACTGAACATAATTGGCAGCGACTGACACTAGCATGTACTAAAAGCAGAGTAACAGCACCCACCTTCGTCGGTCCTGTAGCAAAAAAAAAATTCTATCTTCTCATCTTTCCTAATCTGTCCCCTCAATACTATCCCCTCGTTTTCAGTTCCGGCGCAATGCATTGCATATATAGGGATCATCCCCTCAGTGCTGGTCTAAGATAAAAAAAAAGAAATACAGCTGTAAAGATTAAAGCTGGATTCACCCATTGTTTCGGAACAAAAAATTTGTTCCGAAACAATTTTAGTTTTTGGAGAGTTTGTTCTTAAACGATTCACCCACTTCGAACAATTGGTTTGTAAACGATGCGTGTTAGTTTTTCGATTAGGCAGCACAGTAGCAACTAGCTTGTTTTCTTGGCGTCACACTCATATATTTTATTGTGTAATAAACAACAAGGTATATAAATACAAGGTAGTGCCACTTGCTTTTACTAAATTTTAATAAGGATTTTTGAAGTTTATTTTTCTACATCATATTGAATATGACGTTGCCACATTATAAAAAAAAATTTTTTTTATTTGGAAATTTTTAAATAAAATCTGTAATACATATATATATATATATATATATATATATATATATACATATATATATATATATGTATATATATACATATATATATATATATATATACATATATATATATATATATATATATGTATATATATATATATATATATATATATATATATATGTATATATATATATATATATATATATATATATATATATATGTATATATATATATACATATATATATATATATATACATATATATATATATATATATATACATATATGTATTTTAAATGAAATTTATTTGTTGTTGGTGGTCGAGCAATGTCTCTATGCATTTCATTGGTAGACTTTAACCATGATTTGGTAAAGCACCAACGAAATGCATATAGGCATTGCTTGACCACCAACAAATAAATTTCATTTAAAATAGTGTTGTGACAACAATATGTCAAATAAAAAATTTCATATATATGTACATATATGTATAAGTTTTTCCATTTGTCTAGCAATTTCGTTAATTAAATTGTATATACTAAACTTCATTCCTTGATCTCTAACTTATTTAAATTTCAAGGTGTCCAGTTCAGCAATTTCCAAAATAATGGCCTCTTTAGTACCAAGCCACATTTTCATGAGATCACGGACAAAGCACCATTATAATATATTATACCATGGTATTTAACTATTATTTTATCCCCTCTCTTTTAACATATTTCATTGTATTAACTCATTTTAAATTTAAACATACTGAACGTACAACATTGATAGAATATCCCGCTCAAAATCTCATTGTGAATCGTTTTTGCATATTGACCGAGAGAAAAATTTCATTTTGAGGTTTTGAACATAAACATTTTGCAATATTTTGCTAAAATAATTTAATAAAAGCTATATAAAATGTAAAGAATATAGAAAACTACGAAAAATCCCAGTTTCTATGCATTTCCACAAGAAATAAAGTCATTGTGTTGCTTTGCATTGAAGCAAAAATATTGAAACCATTACATTGATCAATAAGACAATTTAACAAAATCACGACAAGATTTTTATAATAAATTAATTGGCAAACGGATTTTAATTATTGTTAATTATGACATCGATGCAATTAAAAATTTTAACAACTCAAATGAAAAAAAAAACGGGTAACTTAAAATGATATGGTAACTTAATTTTTATGGGAATGTCAGAATCCTTAAAATTGTCAGAAAATTATTTTAAATTTAATAGCTCACAGTGGCAGTACCTTGTTTTATTATACCATGATAAACAAATTGTAAATTAAAAAATCTTAATAAAATAAAAATTTTATTTTATTAAACTGTTATGAAATTTTTATTTGACATATTGTTGTCACAATACCATTTTAAATGAAATTTATTTGTTGGTGGTCAAGCAATGTCTATATGCATTTCATTGGTGCTTTACCAAATCATCAGTAGACTTAAACCACAGTTTTTTCATTTTGCCTTATATATACTTTTCTTGTTATCCAATGGATTTCTGATTGTATAAATTTGCAGAAAAATAAAATAGAAAAGTTCAAACTTCAACTCCTTGTGTTGTTGCTATAGTAACTATAGCAACAACACACCCATAAATGTTTTCCGTAGACAATTTTCATGTACGTGTGCACTTGTGGCAAAACAAAGCGTAAAAATCATACTAGAACCATTTTAGGTTACATTGAAAAGATCTTATTCTTGAAAAATATCAGTTGTGCTTAAAAAATGCCGAATAATTTAAGAGCTGAGACTTATTTAATCAGCGCAAATTTCGTCCATAGAATAACAAAAATGCATTTCAAAGTTACACCACCTGCGAACTGTATTTTGAATAAATAAATTATTGATAAATGAAAGTAGGACAATTCTTCATACCTCACCCGCATAGATAAATATAATAATATGCATCTTATGGATTAAATGCTAAAACACAACAATTGTGCTGAATGAAGGGGAGCGTTATTGAAAAGGGTTCAATAAAATGGGTACTATAAGAGTAGTTACAACTGATCAGGATGCAGGATATGTAAATGCGCATTTATAGGAATTATACACAACTTTAAGCATACGGCATAACTGCCATACCTAAATACGGGCGGCAAACGTTTTTTAACTGTCAAAAGTTCTCATGTCCATACATTTTGTATGGAGCATACCGAAATAACGCGGCGGCAACGCTTTGCTATTGGAAAATCCGATTTTGACAGAGCGTTTTCTAATGAAGTTGGTTGCAAAAGAAGAGAATTGTAACCAGAGAAAATGAGCAAAGATTTACAAAAGTGATATATATAATAAAATAAAAAATTTGTGCACTTCGTATTAGAAACTGGTGGTAAGAAAATATTTACAATATGATTATATACATATGTATGTATGCACGTTTGTAATTTGTACAAAATTTCAATAACAAAATCACAAATGTCGTCCGTCCAGCTGTTAAAATAATCAGGGTTGTTTAATTTGTTTGTTTGATAACCCTTTTTTTATTGTTTTTTTACATAACGCTGCCGCTTTTGTTTAGGTATGGCATTTCAGCGTTAACGCTCAGCGGAAAAAAAGGTTCCACTTTCCGCCCGTGTTTAGGTATGGGTGTAAGATCACAACGGTGGAAACAAGAACAGCGGATATAGAGATACTACATAAAGCTTTAAATGAGAAGCTATGAATCCTTAACGTAGATAGCGATATATGTATATATATATATATATATATATATATATATATATATATACATATATATATATATATATATATATACATATATATATATATATATATATATATATATATACATATATATATATATATATATATATATATATATATATATATATATATATATATATATATAGTATATACATATATATATATATATATATATATACATATATATACATATATATTGATTTTCATTAGAATAAGACCAGGCGGTTTTAGTACGGGTTTACTGATTTTCTCCTGATAAATCTTGCCATGTTAAATCTTCTTCTCTAATATTTTTTAAAACATACCGTCTTGAAATTTTAAATATGTATTTGATGCAGATATAAAAACAGTCGACTCCGCTTTACTGGAAATAACCAAAACCCAATTTTTTCAGTTATCCGGCTTTTTCTCTAAATCGTAGTTCGGATCACTAATATATGTGCATATTTTGTTGTCGAAATTTTATACGAATTCCTCGAAAATGTATAGCCACTTGCATTGAGAATATAATAGAAAAATACAATAAAGTACGTAAGAGCGAAAAGGACAAATACATTTAGCCGTTTAATTTTTTAACGGACAAAACATGCACAATTTTTTCAGCCTTAAGTTACGCAATCGATTTCTAATAACTAAATTTGTCATTGTTTATTTTTTCACTAAAGCGAAGTAACTTTCATACAAAACGTAGTTGTGGGCTTGCTTTTGGTTTTCAATAAAGCGATGTTTCGCTAAAGTGAAGTGAATAAGACTAGCTGCGTTTAAAATCACTGCGGGGATTTCTATCGCTTTCAGTAATCCGATATTTTTCAATAAAGCGTATTGCGCTAAAGCGGATTCGGCTGTTAATACATATTTTGTTGATTGGTAGCTCTTTTCGTTTCATTAGAATAAGGCCACAAAAAAAAATTTTTTGTTGTTGTGTAACATTTGTGCAAAAACTTATTTCTATAATATAAGCAAAAGTATACCAATTGTTTACTAGCACAATAGAAAATATTAGTTTTTGGGCATATTTTGTTAGGAGCTGGTATTCTGTTTTGTGGCCTTATTTTAATGAAACGGTAAGCAAGAGATATTAATCAGCAAAAAAAAAAAATACATATATATATACATATATATATATACATATATATATATATATATATGTATATATATATACATATATATATATATATATATATATATATATATATATATATATATTTATATGTATATATATGTATATATATATATATATATATATATATATATATATATATTTATATGTATATATACAAAACGCTGGGAAGATCTTTGGTAACAGCATAAAATGCAAGACATACGCCTGACAGTTGCGTGAAAATTTGTTGATAGCTATCTCATTAATTATAGGTTTAGAGTAAATCATCACGAAAAGGAAAGCACAGGGCTCATATATATTTTGTGTCGACATAGGATTGCTTTCGTATTATGAGCTGGTTTTTTGGAAAGTGGTATAATTCCATTTTTTTCATATATTAAGATATTTAAGGGTTAGCGTTTGAATCAATTTAAAAATATTGGCCAACTTTAATCAATTCGAGTGATGTTTTTTACTTTATACACCGTTTAAATTTTATTATGAAATAATGATTACCAAAATTATTTGAAAGAAAAAACGATTTTTTTAGCTGCACATGGACTTCTACCACTTTAAAAAATAACATATTACAAGAAATAGAAACAGAAGCAAATTCAAGTCCATATTTTATTAGAAATATAAGCTTTACTGAAATGGATTTTTATGTAAAGAGCAATAGTTAAAATGAAGACATTTATATACACGAATAACTAAGTTTATTAAGAGTTTATTGCAGTTATTTTAAAAATCTATTAGTATAAGAACCAAATAATAGGACTTGCGAAGGAGAACTAAACACAACTTCTCATCATTTCATCAGAACAATAATACCGTTATCTTGTTAACAATGTTGTTTTCAATACACTAGCGGTAGATAAGTTATATCTGCTAATGAGCACTGAAGTAGCAATAATCAATTGCAACCAGAAAGTTGTTTTAATTATAATTATTAGGAATGGACTTATTCCACTTTCGAAATATATATTATTGCGATAGCATTGTACAGCAAAACTGTATTTATTTATTTTATTTCACAATAAATTGAAATTGTGATTATAACTATACACAGAGGGTGTCTATACCTCATTAAAATTACCGTTAACTTAGTTTTTTCTTTAAAGTGGACTTATACCACTTTCTAAAAAACCAGCTCATATATCAGTCGCAAAGCAGCTCTGAGTCAGTCAACATCAAGCCTTGTTGAGAATTACTTTTTAATTGCGGCCAAACCACTGATCGTTTACTCTCGTTCTAGAGTTTTGGGTCTCACTCGCACTAGTTAATTTCAACGCCTCATATAACTGTATAGATTTACAGTTCTTCTGAAGAATATTCCGTGGTTAACTACATTGCTACTTCCTATGTGAAGGCATAGGTCGTGTACAGTCAGTCACAGTAACTGAAGAAAATACGGGTTAATAACATCGCCGACATGTGGTCTAAGTCACCCCGTCGGCATCTGTGCACCAAATACTTTGCAAATTTACAAACAATATATGTATATATATATATATATATATATATATAAATATATATACTATATATAAGTATATATATATATACATATATATGTATATATAGATGAATATATATATATATATATATATATATTCTTTAATATACGTTAACCGTTGTTAGCCTTGCATTTGGGACGGTCAATTGACCGGTCCAAAACGTAAAATAAACTGTTCACTGTTGTATGGCCAAGTACATATGGTTATGTGCCTGCATTTCATTGGTTCTTACAAGAAATCATCAGCAGACCAAAATAGCAAAACTTCTTTGCTTACACATAAACTCACAAAGGCGAATTGAAAAGTACACAATCAAAAGCAAAAGCTTTGAAATTTGTAGAATACACAACAAACAAATTTTATTCGATTTGAATATATAGCAGAAATCACCCTTTGTAGGACACTGCCCTTGCAAGTCTTGCAGGTCTTGTAAGTCTAGGATATATGCTATAATCTGCAAGACCAAAACAACAAAATACATGAAACTGACGTTTCGTATACTTGTGCATATATGCAACAGCAAAACTCATTGCAGAAAATGTTTGCAATACTGAAACAGCTTTTTAAAATTTTTTTCAGGAGAGGTGAAATACTCAATAAAAGGCAAATTATTGTGATTATAAACTTTTTTTTAGCATAGTATCATTATTTTACATCTAATTAATAATACTAACTAGAAAAAAATTATTTTCATAATAACAATAGTTTGCTTTTTGTTGTTTTTTATCTTTCCTAAAAAATATTTAAAAATGTAGGTCCTTTTGCATTTTATATGACGATATGTAATTTGAATTTTTCATTTGTTTTAAGTTTTTGAACTTTTTTGTTCATCTTTCGTTTCTTTTAATTCATTTGTTACTTTTTTAACTAATTTTTAATAACAAGACTGAAATGGCTGTTACTATTTAAATAATAAGCTGTAAAGTGCTTGTCTTTTCAATTCATATTTTCTACTTTTAAACTATTAAAAAAAAGACACTCATGCTTCGTAGCGGAAAATCATAGTATATATGCTATGTTTGCAGATATGCTACGAAGAGTTATTTCCGCTTATATAATTTCCCTACTGTTGCAATATCACAAATAAATTACAATTGAATATGTAAATCAAAAACTTATAAAAAACCCAAAGGATATATACGTAAAGAGTCTTTTTTATGGAGTGACACAAGCTTAAATCATAATAAAACAATGAAATATGTTATTAATATCAATGAATCCGCCTTTATTGGAAAGAAAATGTTATGAAATTAATGTTTAAATATGATTTCTGCCATGTGGTCGCCACGGCAGTCAACAACTAACAAAATCTTGAATAAAGTGGGGGATCAGGTTACATCTCAGCTTCGGCTTAAACATTTTTACACTATTTTTGCATATACTAATTTTAACATAAATGGATTTTGTTGATTTTATGGCTTCAAGTTTAACGCGTTGGACCATCTTTGACATAAACATATATCATTTGTTTCACAACATTACAACCAAAAACTTAGTTCTTCTTTGGGGAACTTTTTTCACTCTGGCCCGACCCAACCCATTTACGAACCTGTCCTATTTATTATCATTTATATAAAAAGGGAAAAAAATTATCTGTTCCAATACTTTTGTACCCCATTTGCACATGAAAGGAGGTCTGATAATGCTACAACTTTGTATGTCTCTTGCAAATGATATAGAAAAGTGTAAACTAATTACGTAGTAAGAATTTTAACGAACATTTTATATTGCTATATTATATTGAATTAATATTCATAGGCTAATTGTTCGAAATTTGTTTTTAAATCTCAGAAAGATATGATAAATATTCCAAGGCACAAAGGAAAGTCAACATCAGTTTTTGTTATTCAACTTACACAGCAGAGCAGAACAGCAGTTTTCGAAAGACGCAACCCTTTCATCATCAGTGCTCATGTGTATTGTGTTTGTCACAACTTATTAGGTGGCTTAGTTGAATGTGATAACGTTTCCTATTACACAAATTTTATTGTGAAAAAGGATACGAGAACTGTATCAACCTGATGTTAACATGTTATTGTTATAATACCCGTGTTACCGTTTGATTATTTTTCTTCATGTCCCATTTTTCTGAATTGTTTGTTCCATCATACCTAAGTCAAACTTTTTTGGTTTGAATTTTATACTTAAGTACATGTAAACGTTTTCCCAATTTATTATTGATAGCTAAAGTTTAAATTTGTATGTAGTTAACGAACATTTTATATTGCTATATTAAATTGAATTAAGATTCATAGGCTAATTGATATCGTAACAAGAGGTATTCCAATATTAGAAATAACTGGAGAGTGCTCCTAAACACTGCTATTAACCCGCTTAACCCCTTGCTGCATGGTTTTGAGAACAAAATAAACATTTTGGGGATGTGTTTCTGTCCTTTATATATTCAGCAGTTGCATGTTCATCCACACATATTGGTACGACGGAACTGCTGATAACGAAAGCACTGAAACACATGGTTTTGTTGAATTTTATGCAATATTATACTAATGAAACAATAATAGTTTCTAGCTTATATAGTTTTATAAATGATTTAAGGGTTTAAACAATTTCATATACTGATGTTGAACGAGTACTCAGTCATATAATTCTTGGCAACAGCAACAACTGAAGTAACTTCGTTTGCATATTGTGGGTTAAAATTCAATTTAACATGATGTAGATATTACAAAAAATTAAATAAAAGGATACATGAGGTATTTGTGTATGTAATACTAATAATACCTATAACATTTTGATGATTCGTGCATATATATATACATATATATATATATATATATATATATATATATATATATATATATATATATATATATATATATATATATATATATTCGATATCCTTACTTTCTTCTGAATTGTTCTCAATTTTTGTTAATGAATTTTTATTAATGAATCTACTATAGCTTTTGATTTCAGAACATTTTTGAAAAATTTTTAATTTATTTTTGACGATTTTGATGTTTTTACGGACTTATTTTTAAGATTTATGATAAAATTTACTTACTGACGATAACGAAGACATTTGGCAGAAAATACCAATTAAACGGCGGCAAACTAAATCATCACAAATGCACTTACTCAAAAAGTTTATGTATCAAAGAACGAAGTACATCAAAAGCCAATCAGTTTCATTTGCAGCACGCTGCTGATGATAAAATAAGAGTGAAAATGAGAAGTATAAATCACTATTGGTTATTCCTGATGTGGAAAACATAAGAATGATGACCAAATGTACAAGTAATTCCATCTATCTAACTTAGCTACAAGTCAGGTTGGGTTAATGTTTAAAACTATTGATTCTTATAGAAAAC
>OX637532.1:74960922-75160922 GCA_951800035.1 Linnaemya tessellans
GCGAAGAGCAGGAGCTTGCAGCAGGGGATATTTTAAAACTCATAAGCCTTAGAGCATATAAAAAGAAAAATGAATCCAAACTTCACCAGATGAAAATCTCCAACTATTTTGCAACAAGTGATATTTGAAACCTTTTTCAGAAAATTTATATTACATATGTATATATCAATTAGAATATATAGAGTGTGTACGTAGGAGTAAATATTTCATTTTGAAATTAATTTCTTTTAACAAATAAAAGTTTTCTTATGTTTTGAAAAGGTTTCTTCAATTATTGCTCTTGTCTCGGTAATTCGGACACTCCGATATTTCGGACACCGCTATGTTTTTAATTGTCGGGATTATCGAGATTATACTGTAATAACACCAATAATATAATACAATAAATTATTCCTAGCAAATAATATATAGTTAATATACAGAATTAAATTATGTAAATCTACAATTTTTACTAACAAAATGTCTATAACTCTGTGCTAATTTTTCTGTATCTGTTTTAAAATTTATTCTGTGTGATGATGGTGTGTTTATTATTTTTAACATTTCTAACATTAATCTACGTTTATAGTTATTTTCTGTGTTTAATATTGAAATATTTTCAAAATCTGCAAAATGATATGATTTAGAACAATGGGAAGATAAAACTGTTTTTTGTGAATTTATATTCCTATATTTTTGATCTGATTTATGACCTGCATTCCTAGTCTTTAATTTATTTTGGTCGTACCTATATATACTTTATTACAATTCTCTATATCATTACCCTTGCATGGTATTTTATATACTAAATTTGATCTATCCCATTTTTCAATTTTATCTTTAGTTTTACTAAATAGTCTGTTTAATGTATTACAAGTTCTATGAGCTATTCTATATTTATCTGTATCATAAATTCTAGATTTTGTTAACCTTTCTGATATTCCTGGTATGTATGTTAAAGATTTAAATAATTTTTGTTCTGTATTATTATTATTAGTATTTTCTGTTCTTCTATTTCTATATTGTGATATTAATTTATTAATTATGTGATTTGGAAAATTGTTATTTTCTAATATATTTATAACCTTCTTCTTATTGCTATTGTGAAATTGTTTATCACTTATATATAGAACCCTTTCTATAAAATTCCTAGCTGTGTTTATAATAATATGTCTACTATGTTTTGAATCGTAGTTAATCATCCTTCCCGAAGCTGTAGGTTTCTGGAACCAATCTATTATTAATTTGTTACCTTTCCTAATAACTAGAGTATCTAAATAAGAAAGTTTAAAGTCATTTTCCTTTTCAACTTTAAATTTAATGTTGGAATTGATTCAATGTTGATAACATATTATCTATCTCAGATGTATGAAGGATGCAAAATAAATCATCTACATATTTTGTCACTATTTTAGGTTTTATATTAAGTTTTTGAATTGATATGTCTAATAATTCCTCCATTACTATATCTGCTATTATTGGAGATGCTGGTGATCCCATAGGAAGACCCCTTTGTTGCATAAATATTTTGCTATTATATTGAAAATACCTATTATCTTCTATACAAAACTTTAAAATACGCAAAAATAAAAATTGTTCAATCCGTGTATACCTTCTTATCATTTCCCATTTGCTTTCAATTGTATTAATTGCAAAATCAAAAGGTACACTTGGGAATAGGGAAACACTTGGGAATAGGGAAACTACATCAAAAGAAATTAAGCTTTCATTATCAGATATATGTTGGTTCCTAATTTTATTCACAAATTCTATTGAAGTTTTAATATTATATTTAGAATCCTTAGTAATATTTTTCAAAATATTTGTAATATATCTACATAATTCATTGAGGGTGAATTTATAAAAGAACATATAGGTCTTAATGGAAAATTGTCTTTATGAATTTTTGGTAACCCATATATACGAGGAGCAACTGCAACATTTGTTTTTAACCTATTCTTATCATTAGAAGTTGTAATTTCTTTCTTAAATAATTCTTTAACTATATCATTATTGATTTTTTGGTATTTGGTTGTTGGATCTCTATTAATTAAATGATAATATATAATCCTGTTTACTAATGGCTACAGTTACATTTCCCTTATCTGCATTTACAACAAGTATATCTTTGTTTTCCTGTAAGAAATTATTAGCTTTCTTTGCTTTATATAATATAAACTTATCTCTATTTGTCAACTGTATTTTATTTAAATGGCTGTCAATAACCGTAGTTAATCTATTTTTCGCTATCTCTTGTTCTTCTTTATTATATAAAGTTTGTACTAAGTCCTCTCCCTCTGATATTACTTTTAAAATAGGAATTTCATATTATTTACTAGGTAAATCGTGTTTTTGTCCAAGTGAAAGTATCCATTGAATATCCTTAGGTATGTATTTTAGTGTTGGTCTTGTTTATTAACCACTATTCATTTAATTTTACACCTAATTCTTTTTCTTGCAATTTTTTCAATTTAGCAAATTTATTTCTATGTGTAATATTAAGCTTTTCCTTTTGTAAAACAGCCAAATGTTCCTCAAAGTATAAAAATTCAACCATTTCCTCCAAGGAAAAATCTACCTCCAAATTTTTAATAATTGTTTCTCTTTCTTTTTGAAAATGTTTCAATATATCGTGTTTTTCTTTTATCGCTAGCCTTAACATTTTATGTAAATCTTGAATATATATATATATATATATATATATATATATATATATATATATATATATATATCTATGAATTGATTGCTGAATCCTCGGTAAACTATCCTTATTAAAAACATTCAAGACATTCTTTGTAGAGTTCTTGATAAACAGGCCTGTCACAGAAATACATTTTGATCGAATTTCGTTTTAATCCGAAAAAAGCTTCTTCAGAAAACGAAAATCGATCAATTTTCTCGAATTGAAATCACTTTTAATTTTGTGGTCGAATTAGTAGTTTTTGTACCTGTTAGTACAAAAACAAGTGCATAACATTTTTATTTCTTCAAAGAAACCCCTTTTTTAAGCTTTCAATTACAATTTATTGATATTCTTATGTTATTTTTAATTATTTGTAAAAATTGTTCAAGTTAAAATAAATATGTATAGAAACAAGGAAAACTGAAAGTAAGTGTTGCCACACAATATTTTAATCGAAACCACCTTAATTTGTTAGAAAAAATATTCATTGTTCAATATATTAACACACTGGCATCACGAAACACGATAAAAACAAAATAAAAAACACATGTGTCTGTTCTTAAGCTTTGGAAGGTGGTTGAAAAATGTAAGTTTTGTAATTTGTTAGAAAATAACTTAAAATTTTATTTAAAATATACTTTTTTTAGGCGTAAACATAGAAATCCTCAGCAGGAAAACATTTTTATTGAATTTATGCAAAACAACCAAGACATAGCTAGGGGCTATGTGAAAGGCGACAGGGTGGCAAAAGAATTGCTATGGGAATCCTTAACATTAAAGTTGAATTCATGCGGCCCACCAAGCAAAGATTGTCAGGGTTGGAAAAAGACATGGACAGACTGGAAAGCATATGTGAAGAACAAACTGAGCCACAATAAAAGGGAGATTAATAAAACTGGAGGTGGCCAATTCAATAAATTCATTTTATCGGACGTTGAGGAATCTGTCGCAGCTTTGAGTGGTATTTATAGAAGTGTTGAAGGCATTGTTGGTGCAAAATATTTTGCTGATTCAGACTTAGTTATATTAATGGATTCTGATGAAGAAAATAAAAAAAGTATTGCAAAGCCAGCTCGTACAGTAGCACAAAGAGCAGGGAAAGGTTTGGAAACTATTAACGATACTTTTCGCTCAAATATGCCTCAGCTTAGCTGCGCACCTTCTACTTCAAAGGATGCATTAAGGGATATTGAAGCCGAAAAAAGTTTTGAAAGTTCCTCACATCTTGATTTGATCTTTTCTAGTAAATCATCTAATATTGATTCAGAACAAAACCCAAGTGGTAAAAATAACACAACCTCAGCAAGAAAACGACTTTGTTCAACACCATCACCAAACCTAAACAGCAAGAAAACGCGGGCATGTACTCCTAAAACTGCACCAGAACATGACTTACATAATCTTCTTTTTGAAGAAAATAAACACTTAATATCTATTGTTAAGTTAATGGAGGAACAACGAGAAGAATTTAAAAGTCAAAATCGAAAGTTGGGAAGACTTTGTGATATTTTTAAAAACTATTTTGAAGAAAAAAAGAAACACGACAAAGAAATGCACAAATTGTTAAAAGAAAAAAATGATATAAAGGCAAAACTTTTAGAAATTGAGGAGCTTAAGCTGCAAATTGAAAAGACTAAGTCAAATCACCTTTAATTTTTAATGAAAACTATCTATAAAAGTACAAAATGAATAGTACAAATTTAAATATACCATAAAAGTCTGACAAAAAGTGGTACAAATTAGAATAAGTATAGCATAAAAGTAAAAAGTTCCTTATTAAAGCTATAAGATGAATAAAAAAGAAAGTTTAATTTTTAACACAAATACATTTTATTTTTAACAAAAACAAGTTTTGTAATTAACAAAATACAGAATTAAAAGTTCCTTATGTCGTACTTGTGCCTATAAATTGAATACTGAATTTAATAAATTTATTAAAAGTTATTTATTTGAAACTTGTTAATTTATTTGAACAGCAATGCCATCACGTATGCGTTGTCCTACTCTAAACAATTCTCTTTCAAAATTATTTTCTTCATTTAAAATATTTTCTTCAATGCCATCTGTTACAATTTCCTCCAGGTCAACATTGTATTATCTGCAAATATTGTGCAATGCACAACAAACATTAATTATTTCGGAAGATTTACGAGGCGTATAGGGAAGGGTCCCATGCAGAGACCTAAACCGGCTTTTTAAAACCCCAATCGTACGCTCAACTATGTTTCTGGCTGAAGCGTGTTTTAAATTGAATTTGTGCTCTATACTCCCAGCAACTAAATTTTTGTAAGGTGTAATTAAATAAGGCTCTAAACCATAGCCAGAATCACCAAGTAGCCAAGAATTCTTGTTACCGTTTAAATAGTTGTCAAGAAGTATATTCCTTGGCCTGCTCATGTGCCAAATAAATGAGTCATGGCATGACCCGGGCCTGCAACCGTCTACAGCGCGCACTTGCATTTTATAATCACATATCTGAAATAAAGGAAATAGATTGCTTTTAATATTAAGAACAAAATAAAAATTTCAAGTAATTTCTTACAATCATTGCACTAATGCTAAATGTCCCCTTTCTGTTTAAGTAGAGAGATTCATCTTCAGATGGTTTACAGAGCTTGATGTGCGTACCATCAACACAACCTATAACACCCGGTATCTGGAATTTCTGAAAAAAAAATTAATTTTTGAATTTTCAATATCGTCTTCCGTCATCTGCAGCTTTATCCAGCGTGGGCATAAAATATTCTCCGCTGCAGTTATTACCCTCCACATCAAGGTTGATACCGTGCTTCTCCCCAAATTAATATCATTATCTTTAGCTGCAAACAATGTATGTATTTATATTACTTACTTGTTACAGTTGTACACAGTACTTACCTATAACACCTTGAAATGAGCCTGTGCCTAAAAACCGCAATGTGGTTGCCAGTTGTATACTTGATGGAATTAAAGAACTTTTGAGGTAAGGACTCAATTTTTGTAAAACCATTACGAATGCTTCTTTGTTTAAACGATAATAACTGATAAAACTTAAAATACAGAATTACACTTAATTACTTGATTGCAACAAATTGAGAATACTTACACTGTGTCAGGATTAGAAAGTGGATCTGAGGCATCTCTTAAGCTTCTTCGACGTAACTTTTCAACGGAATGTTGACGGTTTTGTGTATTCAATACCAAAATAATTGAAACTCCCACCATTTTATTATTTTAATTTTTTGTAACTTTTATATAAAATGTTATTTCTTTACTTTATTTTGTTTTCTTCTTTAATAAACATATGTTTTTGTTTTGGTTTACACAATGTAGCCACATTTAACGCACAATATTGCCACATGTAACTGAAAAATAACAAATTTAAAATTTGTCGGAATGGAGTAAATCGAGCAAAGTCTGAAGAAGGTAAAAACAACTTGATCGAAATGAAAACTCGGAATCAAAACCATTCCGAATAATTTTTGTGACAGGCCTGAAAGTTTGGGATGATTCCTGCATTCCTGCATTTTATCAAAAAAGTTATTGATGATCTCGCCCGTGCAATTTTGCTCCTAAGTGATTTGACCTGATTGACGAATCTCCTGGTTTGAAAATTTTTCTTTAAAATATTGTATTCCATGTTGGCGTGCTCTCCTTTATAAATGTTGATTTATTTTTATTGACCTTATCAGTTTATTGTAATATTAATCAAGCTTGTGGTCGTTTTTTATAATATATTATTTCTTATAATTTTTTTTCGATATTTCGTTAACAGCTTGTTAACATCTTCAGGAAATAAAAATTATTAAAATTTTTATAGAAAAATGGTTTTGAAACATGGCATGATAAATTATTCAAAATATTTGTTTTTCAAATACAATAACATACATAATTTTTTCAACATTAACAATTTATAGCAAAATACAATTTTTCAACATTAACAATTTATGTAGTAAGAATTTTAATGAACATTTTTATATTGCTATATTAAATTGAATTAAGATTCTATAGGCTAATTGCTCGAAATTTTTTATTTAAATCTCAGAAAGACATGATAAATATTCCAAGGCACAAAGGCAAGTCAACATCAGTTTTAGTTATTCAACTTACACAGCAGAGCAGAACAGCTGTTTTCGAAAGACGCAACCCTTTCATCATCAGTGTTCATGTGTATTGTGATCGTCACCACTTATTAGGTGACTTAGTTGAATGTGATAACAGTTCCTATTTACACAAATTTTATTGTGAAAAACAATACGAGAACTGTTTCAAGCTGATGTTAACATGTTATTGTTATAATACCCGTGTTACCGTTTGATTATTTTTCTTCATGTCCTATTTTTCTGAATTTTTTGTTCCATCATACATAAGTCAAACTTTTTTGGTTTGAATTTTATACTTAAGTACATGTGAACGTTTTTCCCAATTTTATTATTGGTAGCTCAAGCCATAGCTTAAATTTGTATGTAGTAAGAATTTTAACGAACATTTTTATAATGCTATATTAAATTGAATTAAGATTCTATAGGCTAATTGTTCGAAATTTTTAATTTAAATCTCAGAAAGACATGATAAATATTCCAAGGCACAAAGGCAAGTCAACATCAGTTTTTGTTATTCAACTTACACAGCAGAGCAGAACAGCTGTTTTCGAAAGACGCAACCCTTTCATCATCAGTGCTCATGTGTATTGTGTTTGTCACCACTTATTAGGTGACTTAGTTGAATGTGATAACAGTTCCTATTTACACAAATTTCATTGTGAAAAAGAATACGAGAACTGTATCAAGCTGATGTTAACATATTATTGTTATAATAACAATTTATAGTAAAATGCAATTTTTTCAACATTAACAAATTATAATAAAAATCTTATAAGAAAATAATTTTTTATATATGTATAACATGAAGAACTTATAGTAGAAATTTAGGCGTATATAATTAAAATCTTTTTTTTATAAAACATAAACGTACATAATTAAAAAAAAAAGATTAATTAATAAAATTGAATGCGTAAAGGACAATGAAGATATTAAAGTGAGATTAACTGAATTAACTCGAAATAATGAACAAGTAATTTACAAAATATTGGTAAGACAGATTTGGTGGAAATGAAGATAAAGTTGACAGGTTCAAAAATTATAAATCAAACGCCATATCGTGTCCCCGAACCGAAAAAAATTATTATTTCCAACATGATTAAATAACTTTTAGAGAATGATATTATTACACGCTCAGAATCTGAGTATGCCAGTCCAGTTGTTTTACAAAAAAAGAAAAACGGAAGTGGTCGATTATGTATTGACTACAGACAGATCAATAATTTGATGTCAAAAGAGAATTTCCCATCACCTAATATTGAAGATTGTTTAAATCAAGCAAAACAATACAAATATTTTACAACTCTGGATTTAAACACTGGTTTTTATCAAATTCCAATTGAAGCTTAAAGTCGTAAGCCGTTTGATTTGAAAAATGCGCCAATGGTATTTTAGAGACTGGTGTCTAAGATCCAGGAACGTGTCCGCAAAAATAACATGATTCACTATATGGATGATATTCTTATTGGTAGCAATACGCCAGATGAAATGTTTTCGAAATTTCAAATAGTTCTGAATGTACTGTAGTGTACCCCTATAGTCGTTAAGTATCATAAGTTAGTATATGCACTTTCCCATAGGAATGCCACGCAAATTTTAATTCAAAACAATAATAATAAATAATACTTATTACAACAAATAATTTTCCATTTTTGTAAAACAACAATTAATAAATATTATTGCATAATTGTAGTTTTAAGGATACCGTTAGTTAGGTATAAAAAGAAGAAATTTATTGAATAAATAATCAATCATTAAACAGCCTTAAATCGGCATTATTTAATTTAAGCATACATCTGCTTATTTTTTCAAACAGGCATAAAACTGCCTCGACACCAATTATTGGCCAGTGGCGTTATTAAGCGCCGGCACGAAAAAATAGAAAGTGGAAAATAATATAAAATATAATACCAGCTTGCTCTACATGGCGATCCTGCGACCAGGACAAAATCCAATTGGAAGAATACCAGCCTGTTGGTGGGACAGTATACGCACCAAAATATACGGCCGCGACAGTACAATCTGGCCCCAGACCCCTCTCAGTGGAAGAATACAGGAGAAGACAAAATAAAAGAATTGGAGAAAGACTAACCTCCATCCCGGTTACGACAAAACCAAAACATAAAAGAGGTGGCAAACTAGTCAAAATACGCCGCAAATTGGCAGCATTAAGAGGTACCGTGAATGCTCATCCACCTCCATCGTGGGATATAGCATCGGAACTATGGATGCAAGTTGAAGCGTACGAGGCATTGTTGGATTCCCGACGCAACAAACAAAAGCAACTATAACCACACACACTTTGTATACACAAAAAAAACACATTATAAAGATGAACAATTATATTTTTTTATTTAGGAATAAAAATAATAAATTAACAAATATAAATTAATATTTAAAACTTAAATTTTAATTAATACACTACAATATTAATAAATACTTAAGTTAACTCTTATAAATAATTGAAAAAACTAACAATATTAAAAACGCGAAGTAGCAAATATTATAATCAATGTCAGCTGTGAATAATTGACAGCACAACATCCCTGTCTCAGTAAAACAACAATTTTTTTACTCGTAATTTTAACAATAGATGGCACCGCTACTTTTGTTTGAATTAAGTGTTGCCAAAAAGAAAAATTTTTGTGAAACATTGGTTTTATAATTAACATATTATTTTTTTAATGGAACAAGTTAAAGATTATTATATTGAAATAGAAAAATTAGAAAAGAACATAAAAAAGAGCAAAGACAGCATTTACTCCTCCAGCTATAAAATTGAAAAATTATCACGCTTAATTGAAATTAAATTAGAAATTGACGGTATTTGTAGTCGTTTGCAGGAAGAAGAGACCAAATCATTTATAACCAAATTTAATGAATTGTACACAAGAGTGTTGCAAAAAAGATATAAGTACTAAAAGATATAAGTACTAAAGAAAGTACAGATCTAACAGGTAACTCGGACGCAGGTGTTGCAGGGGAAATTATTAATATGGCACAATTCGATATTGGAGTTGTGGGCAAAAACCTTAACGTTTTTAAAGGTTCATATGAGGTATTAGAAGATTTTATAGTGCAAACAGAATTATTGCATGATATTTTGAGAACAGAAGACCGAGAGATATTCATAAGGTACGTCTATAATTTCAAATTAGCTGCAAATGTCAGGAGTGTTTTGGGACGTTCCAACAGACCGACTACGTTTAATAAATTGAAGAAATTAGTGGTTGATGCGTACCCGAACCCAAGAACTCTGCAACAAGTCTTAAGTGAATTAGGATCAATAAGGCAAGGAAATTTAAGTATATCAACCTTTAGAGAGAAAGTTGCATTGTTTGCAGAACAATTGAGCGATTTTGAACTTAAGGCAATAGAAAATCCATCGCAGGAAACAAAAAACGCAATATCTAAAATGAGTGAATATATGGCCTTAAATGTGTTTACAAAAGGTGTTAATGTGGAATATAAAAATATATTGGTAGCAAGTGGTCCAAAAGCTCTCAGTGAAGATGTAGAGAAATGTATTACAATGGAAAGAAACATGCAAACGAATGATAATAGTATTTTTAGAATTAATAGGCGTGAGAATGAACGTATGTACAATTCGCAAAGAACATATGGGGATTATACGGGCTACAGAGGTCAGGGATATCCAAACCAAAATAGTAATAGAAATAGCAACAATTATAATAATGGATTCTACAATAATAATACTAATTACAATCGCAATGGATATGGCAACAGCAATAGTAACAGTAGCAGTAATAGGTACAGAAATAGTGGTAATAATGCGAATAGAAATTTTGCAACAAGAAGTAGTGATAATAATATGAATTCCTCATATAGAAATAGTAATAACAGGAACAATTCGTCATATAGACCCAGTAATAGCAGACATAACCAGGAAAACTAATAGCGCCGGAGAGCAAAGATTGTTATCCAGGAGGGCAAAAATGTTTCAAAGTTTCAAATAACACTGATAATTCGATAACAATAACTTGAAGTACCATAAATAAAAAGCTTAAGTTTTTGGTAGACACGGGAGCAGATATTTCTATTTGCAAGCGAGGTAATAAAGAAAACATAAATGAACGTAACATATCATCACTAAGTGGTATTACTTTAGATACGATTGAAAGTCTTGGCACCGCATATTTAACTTTAGAATTCGATAATGAGCCGATAACACACAAATTTCACATAGTTGAAGATAATTTTCCAATCAATACTAATGGAATCATTGGTAGGGACTTTTTGGAAAAGTATAAATGCAAAATTGTTTTTGAAACATACACGTTAACTTTCAATATAGCTGATGAAGAAGTTATTTTACCAATTACCCCTGTTAACACCACAGCCCGTGTAAATCATTCTAAAGGAAAAGTGGCTCATCTGGCATCCCGGGTTTGATCAACACGATATTCGCCGGAAGCCGCCGTGGCAACGATCGGCGGCAAGATGTTAGGTGGCGGTGTGTTTTTGCTTTTTTTCTCTCTTATTTTTTACTGACTTGCTAACGTGAAAAACATTCGGCTAAATAAACGCAAACCAAATATTTATTTCAAACAGAAAAAAAAGGGGTGTTTTTTTATTTTATTAATAACGAGTTGGATTGCTTCAAAAAAAGGTTGGTGAACGCGACAACATTTGGTCCTTCTACCGTAAAAAGCTGAACAGGTACGTGGATTTAATTTATTGTGGCAATTATTATATTTGGTGGTACACTGTGTCTCATTATTTGTGGCTCAGTGGAAGTGAGGTTAGAAAACCCGGTGCATGACATCAAGTAAAATTAATTTTTCAACAATTGTCGTCCCGTTACGCTACGAGTTGTTATTGTTGCTCACGCCATACAGAGTTTTGACATCCATCTTTATTTTATTTTGTGGGAAATTTTTACATCACGTGATTCTGGTGTCGACTTTTTTTGTTGTTGTGCTGGCTGAAGAAGTTTTTGCTGTTTTTTCGTTGCCTGCCATCTTTAAAATTTTTCAATTAATTCTTTTTCTAAAAGTTTTCTTGATTTGTTTGAATTTTTTTTTGCATAAAATTGTAAAGAAAAATTTTGCAAAAAATGACAAATGTGGAAAAATATCTACGAGCAGCAGAAGAATTATTTGCTCTAGAGGCAGCTCTTAATGACGAAGACTTTTGTGGTTATTCTGACGAAGCATTTGACTTTGAGAAAAACGAGTTAGATAACTTGTGGTCCAAATGCAAGAAACTTTATGAAGAATGTAGAGTGGACACAGTGGAAAAGAAAAAAGAACTCGTTGCAGTCCAGGCAAAGCAAATGCAGGTAAAAAAATCATACATTCGATGCTTGAATATTATTTCTAAAACCAGACAAGTGGCTTGTAAAGATGAAAGCCAAACAAAGGAAGTAGATAGTCCAAATCTGTGTAGTTCGATAGCTGTACCTCCTTGTGATACTGGTGTCTTTCATGGGGACTACATATCGTGGCCTACATTTAGGGACATGTTTACAGCAATTTACATAAATAATAGCAGACTTAGCCCGGTTGAAAAATTATTCTACCTATTTAGAAAAACAGATGGTGAAGCACGTGATATAAATAGAAACGTGGCTCTAACCAATGAAAATTTCGACTTGGCCTGGAATAATTTGAAGAATCAATACGAAAATAAGCGCGTATTGATAAATACTCAACTGAAGCTATTATTTAATTTGGCCCCTTGTTTACATGACTCAGCACAAGAAATAAAAAACCTACAACGAGAAATTAATAATATTATTTCGATATTAAAACTTTATGCAGTAGATATGCAGTCATGGGATCCGATCTTTGTATTTCAATGTTCATCACGTCTGTCTGAAAATACTTTGCATCTATGGGAGCAATCAGTAACAAATAAAACAGAGGTTCCCAAATGGGAAGAATTAAACGCATTCCTCACTGATAGATATCATGCATTAGAAAGTGTTTCAGACATAATAGCTACAAATAATACTGCCAGTGGTTCCCAAAATATTTCTCAACATATTAGCAGTCAGCCATATGTAAAAACAAAACAATTTAAGACGCACCATACAAAAGTTACACCAATGCAATGCAGCCTTTGTAACTCAAGTCATAAAATTAGCTCTTGCCATAAATTTTTAAGTATGGACTACAAAACTCGTGTTTCGACTTTGAAAAAATTTCATTTTTGTTTCAATTGCCTAACGACGGGTCATTTGTATAAGGAATGTAATAGTCCAAACTCATGTACCAAGTGCAAAAGGAAGCATCATACGCTAATACATAGAGATTTTGTGACAAATAATCAGAACCATTTTAAAAGCGCCAATCAAAATCAGGCAAATAAAATACAGTCCACTAATTTTGTCGTTCCAACAGCAGTTCAAACAGCTGAAGTGGTTCAATCGCATCATGCGTCAGTCGCAAAAAAAGTTATTTTAGCTACAGCCTGGGTAAATATTATGCATCTTGGTTCATCATATAATGTACGAGCTCTTATTGATCCATGTTCAGATGAAAGCTTTGTATCTGAAAAGATTCAAAAATTGTTGAAGTTGCCCACTACTGCAATTTCAGCTGAGGTTACAGGTTTAGGCGGTGATGTAATTAGCAAGTCAACCAAAATGGCAGCGATGGTTATAGAATCAAGATTCTGCCAAAGTATCTCCCTCAAGGTGCAGGCGTTAGTGGTTCCCCGCGTTACTGGTAAGGTGCCCACGTATTCATTTAAGCCCTTGAGTGGTTTCGAGTTGCCAAAATTAAATTATGCAGATCCAAACTTTTTCGAAAGTGGCGAAGTAGATCTTTTATTAGGAGGCGATATGTACCCCCTTATTCTTCGTGGAGGAGTTCAGCATGGCGTTTTTGAGTCTCTAGTGGCTCAAGAAACAATTTTTGGCTGGATAGTAACTGGACCAACCAGTAGTGTCTCCCCACGTAATGTGACAAGGTCACACTTAACAAAAATTTCTATTGACGACCAGTTAGCAAAATTTTGGGAGTTAGAAGAAGTTTCTCGTAGGCAGATATTATCGGAAGAAGATAAAGTTTGTGAGGAGATCTATCGTTCTACTACCACTAGAGATTCCAAAGGGAGATATACAGTAAATCTGCCCTTCAAGAGTAATGTGGCGTCACTTGGTCCCAATAGGCACATTGCCGTAAGTCAGTTTTTGAGATCAGAGAAATCTTTAATGCGCAATGCTGAACATAAAGCACAATATGATGCGGTGTTACAAGAATATTTAACTCTAGGGCATATGGAAAAAACGGAGAATTCCAGTGGCCCAAGTTACTATCTGCCCCATCATGGTGTATTTAAGCCAGAAAGTACAACAACAAAATTGAGAGTAGTTTTTAATGCCTCTAGTACGACTCCTAGTGGCAAGAGCCTAAACGATTTGTTGTTCACTGGCCCAATTCTGCAAGCTGAACTAGTCAATTTAATACTGAAATGGCGATTTTTTCAGTTTGTATTTAATGCTGACATTACAAAAATGTACAGGCAAATTTTGGTAGCACCTGAACATAGGCCCTTCCAGAAAATTGTTTTTCGTAGTTCGGACAGCGGCGATATTGAAGACTACCAGCTCAACACAGTTACTTTTGGAGTAAATTGTGCCCCGTATTTGGCACTCAGAACTATACTTCAACTGGCAAATGATGAAGAGCACTGTTTCCCTCTAGGGTCAAAAATTTTACGAGAATGTATGTATGTCGATGATGCCCTAGTGGGAGCGCATTCAATCACTGATGCTTTGGCGGCACGTGACCAATTAATTGGTATTTTAGAAATGGGTGGCTTTGAGTTAAGAAAATGGACCTCTAACTCAAAAGAAATTTTAAAAAATTTGCCCCAAGAGCATTTGCTTAACGAATCCTTTCTGTGTCTCAAGGATAAAAGTACATCGAAAACGTTAGGCATACACTGGAATGCGCTAGAAGACATATTTTTCTTTACGGCGGAGAAATTTGAAATCAAGCCGTCGTATACTAAAAGAGAAGTGCTATCAATTATAGCTAGGTTGTTCGATCCTGCGGGGTGGCTGGCCCCAGTAGTAGTGACAGCAAAAATTTTAATTCAACAGATGTGGCTTGACAAAATAGAATGGGATGAGCCTATAAAAGCTTTAGCGTTACAGAAGTGGCAGAATTTCATTACAAATTATGGGAAAATTGAAACAATAAGGCTCCCACGATGGGTTCAGTATTCACCTGGCTGTGATATTCAGTTTCATGGTTTCTGTGACTCATCAGAGTTAGCATATGCAGCATCAATCTACGTAAGAGTTACCATCGAAGATAGAGTGACTACAAATCTACTCATATGCAAAACAAAAGTGGCACCAGTTAAGAAGCCATCTTTACCTCGGTTAGAGTTGTGCGGAGCTGTTTTATTAGCAAACTTAGTCGACAGCGTAATACCAGCTTTTGGATTGAAGACATATTCGCTATATTTGTGGTCCGATTCAACAATAGTACTAGCATGGCTAAGAAAACCTCCCTGCAGTTGGAAAACGTTCGTAGCAAATAGGATAGCCACCATATTAGAAAAAGTTGGTAACAAAAATTGGTTTCATGTCTCTTCGGGTGACAATCCTGCCGATCTAGCAACTCGGGGGCTGACTCCTGAGGAGTTACGTTTGAAAGAGCTATGGTGGTATGGTCCCAAGTGGCTACATTTAGAAGAATGTCAGTGGCCTGAAGGCCCACCTCCACTTGAAACTACAGAAGAAATAAAAAATGTTAAGGTGTTTGTTGCTACTTCGGCTAAAAAAGAAGATATTCTCGAGCGTTTTTCTAGTCTACCACGAGCCCTACACGTAATAGCCTACATGTTTCGTTTTGTCACTCTCACCAGTAAAATAAGACGTGTGGCGCAAGTATACGACACATTGAGAATTCAGGCCACAGAATTAAGATTCGTCAGAAACCGATTATTTTCGTTATCCCAGCAATCATATTTTTCGTGCGAATTCAATAATTTAAAATTAATGAAACCGCTTGCTTCGAATAGCCCTCTTTTAACTCTGACACCATATTTGGACAAAAATGATGTTATAAGATCTAACAGTCGTCTCACCCAATCCGTCTGTTTGTCATACAATGAAAGTCACCCTATCATCTTGGCGTACAGTAGCAGACTGGCGCGCCTTTATGTAGAATTCATACACCAGCTCGTTCATCACGGAGGCCCTCGTCTCATGTTGTCCGTGATTCGACAGGAGTGCTGGATTCTCAACGCAAAAAATCTGGTGAAAACAGTGGTCCATAACTGTAAAATCTGCGTTTTGCACCGTAAGAGACTCCAAGGTCAAATCATGGGCTCGCTACCTCCAGAAAGAACAACCTTAAGTCGCCCTTTTGCTAATACGGGAGTTGATTTTGCCGGCCCTTTTGAAATAAAAAGTTTTACCGGTCGATATTGTCGTATGACCAAGGGCTATGTGTGTCTCTTTGTCTGTTTTGCTACCAAAGCGATTCACATTGAAGCTGTTAGTGACCTGTCTACACCTGCCTTTCTGGCTGCTTTATCGCGTTTTGTTGCTCGCCGTGGCTGCCCCAGCTGTATTTTTTCTGACAACGGTCGAAACTTCGTTGGCGCCGCACGGGAGATAAAGTCAAACTTCGATAAACTCGTGAAAGAACTTCGTGACTCAGCTGTGGACAAGTATGGGCACCAACATTTAGAATGGCGATTCATTCCTGCTGCTGCACCTCACATGGGAGGACTATGGGAGGCAGGGGTTAAAAGTTTAAAAACCTTGTTGAGAAAATCTGCGGGACAGCTGAAATTTACGTTTGAGGAGTTTGCCACACTTCTGGCACGCGTTGAAGCTTGCCTCAACTCGCGTCCGCTTGGTCCCTTACCCGACAGTGCAGACGAATTGTCTGCCCTTACTCCAGGCCATTTTTTAATAGGCTCATCTTTGCTCTCTCCAGCTGAGCCTGAAGAGTTGTCTTCAGCGGTAAATATCACTAACCGTTGGCGCAAAGTAAAGGCTCTACAACAAGAAATTTGTAGGCGCTGGAAAGAGGAGTTTTTGAAGGAGCTGCACAAGCGCAGCAAGTGGAAAACGCAACAGGTCGATCTTAAGGTAAATGACTTAGTTGCTCTAAAGAGTGAACCAACTTGTTCCACAGAATGGCGTCTAGGGCGTATAACCAAAATTTATTATGGCGCTGACAACAAAGTACGGGTAGTTGACTTAAGAACTCAAAATGGTGTCATCACTCGCCCTATCCATAAATTAGTATGTTTGCCACCTTGTCACAATTAAATCCATACCTATATCATATCTATCGTGTCTCAAACCTTCCACCTTTTTTCTTAGATCATCATGGCGTTCAACTCCCGTTATAAGTGCCCGCTGTGCGATCGGTATCACGCGATCCGCCAGTGCTCGCAGTTTATAACCGTACCGACAGAGGAGAAGGTACGCATCGTGGCCCGACTCGCGCTGTGCTACAATTGCTTGGCGCAGTCCCACAACAGAATTGGGTGCCCCAGCCTGGACCGCTGCCGTCGCTGCAGGCAAGACCACAACTCCCTACTCCACCCCATGCCCGCAGACTGCGAGACAACACTTACCTTCCTGCACCGCGAGTCGCCAGGTTACTTCGTCGCGAAGCTGCTGGTGGAAGATAAAATTTACGGTTGCAACCCGAGCGCTACGGTTGACTGTTTGTACCGCAGCGATCACGCCGACTTCCTGGCGAACCGCTCGTGGTACAGGTGCCGGAACTATTTTATAATCCTGGGTGCGGACGTGATGGCTCGGGTGCTGATTGGTCCAGTGGTGGGCAAGCCAGGGTTCCTGAATGTGCAGGACACAGTTTTCGGACAAGCCTTTTTTGGGGAAGGCAATATCGCGTAAGGGCCAATAATCCCACGTGGCCCATTTTCTATACCATTATTTTTTCGTTATCTTACTTTTTTTGATTAAATATATGAAATATTTTATTTTAACTACATGGAATATTCAATACACGCTAATTTGGAAAAGTAATCCTTTATTTCATGTGAGCCCAGGGTTTATGTTGCACGATGTTGCAAGGTCGGCGGTATGTTAACACCACAGCCCGTGTAAATCATTCTAAAGGAAAAGTGGCTCATCTGGCATCCCGGGTTTGATCAACACGATATTCGCCGGAAGCCGCCGTGGCAACGATCGGCGGCAAGATGTTAGGTGGCGGTGTGTTTTTGCTTTTTTTCTCTCTTATTTTTTACTGACTTGCTAACGTGAAAAACATTCGGCTAAATAAACGCAAACCAAATATTTATTTCAAACAGAAAAAAAAGGGGTGTTTTTTTATTTTATTAATAACGAGTTGGATTGCTTCAAAAAAAGGTTGGTGAACGCGACAACAACCCCAAAACGCGTTTATAAAACTGAAATATGTATACCAGCACGCTCAGAACTGATAGCAGCAGTCAACATATGTACGAATCAGGAAAGCGTTGTTTTGAACAAAGAACTATGTCCGGGAATTTTTGTAGGAAATAGCTTTATACCATCAATAGGTCTACAACACATAAAATTGTTGAATACAACTGACAAAGATGTAGTTTTGAATGATTTGAAGTTAGAAACGAAGCCATTATCAAATTACAATATATATAATTGCCGCAACAATGTGAGTACAAGTAAAAACAGAGCACAAAAAGTTTTAGAAGATTTAAATATCGAATCTATAGATCCGTTAGCTAGGCAGTCCTTAAAAACATAGTTACAGAATATAATGATGTATTCCACCTTGATGGTGACAAATTAACAACAAATAATTTTTATAGTCAAAACATTCAGATGGCAGATTCTTTACCTGTTTACATAAAACCTTACAGATTACCTGAGTCACACATGGGCGAAATAAACAAACAGGTAAATAAATTATTAGAAGATGGTATCATTGAACCATCGGTGAGTCCTTATAGTTCTCCATTATTGGTGGTACCGAAAAAATCAGCAAATGACACAAAGAAATGGAGATTAGTGGTTGATTTCCGGAAAGTAAATGAAAAAATAGTAAGCGACAAGTTTCCTTTAACAAGAATCGAAGATGTCCTAGACAAGGTAGGGCTAAATATTTTTCTACACTGGATATGACCAGTTCATTTCATCAAATCGGTTTGGATAAAGAATCAAGACAGATTACTTCGTTTTCTACCAGGAATGGTCATTCTCAATTTACTCGGTTACCCTTTGGACTGAAGATATCGTCGAATAGTTTTCAAAGGATGCTTACAATTGCATTGAGTGGCTTGGATGCGGAAGCGTTTTTGTATGTCGACGACGTTATTGTTTTTGGTTGTAGTATTCAACACCATCACGAAAACTTGAAAAATTGAGGCAGTATAATTTAAAACTGAATACGTGTAAATGATGTTTTTTGAAAACAGAAGTAGTTTATCTAGGTCACCTTATAACTGATAAGGGTATACGTACCGACCCTGCCAAACACGACGTGATAGAAAACTATCCAGTTCCCAAAAATGTAGAAAAAGTCAGACGTTTTGTAGCGTTCTGTAATTACTACAGGCGTTTCGTTAAAAACTTTGCTGAAATAGCTAGAAATTTAAATAAACTGTTAAAAAAAAATACTGTTTTTAGGTGGGACGAAGGTTGTCAAAAGTCTTTTGAAACATTAAAATCAAAATTAATTAACCCACCAATACTCGAATATCCTGAGTTTAGGAAACCGTTTATATTAACTACCGATGCATCTAATTATGCACTTGGAGCAGTCTTATCACAAGGTGAAATTGGGTCAGATATGCCCATATCGTATGCGAGCAAATTGTTGAGTAAGCATGATATAAACAAGCCAGATATAGAAAAAGAGCTGTTAGCTTTACATTGGGCTATAAACTTTTTCCGTCCGTATCTTTATGGTAGAAAATTCTACGTAGTGACAGACCATAGACCCTTGGTATCGTTATTTTCTCACAAAAATCCATCGTCAAAAATGACTAGAATTATGTGACTATGATTTCGAAATATCGTATAAGAAAGGCAAGATGAATAGCAATGCAGATGCGTTGTCAAGGATAGTATTGGACAGCGAAACATTAAAAACGTTAATCCCTACCGAAAATGTACAAATGCGTAATGATATATTAGTGATGACTCGAAACATGAAAAATAAACAGGATACACAAAAAGATGTTGAGCATAGAGGTGGCGTCTCCAGTAAAGAGCTTGATCAACTTTTTATTTGGGAATGTACTTCAATCTCAGACATTAAATCGATGAAGAAACTTAGTTTTGAAGTAATGAATAAAATTAAAATACCTCAAGTTGTAGCAAGTGATTTAGAGGTTGTAGTAAGATGTGGTGATAATCCAATACACACAAAGCTGTATTTGGAGAAGCTACTATCGAAATTACTATCGATAAATGAAAAAGAGCTAGCACTAAATGCTCATGATGAAATTTTCAAATTAGTAACAAAGGAACAGTTTAAGGATACGTTCAACGCATTAAGAAGTAAAAATAAAGCAAATTTAAGAATATTAATATATTGTTACAAAGTTTAAAAATAGATTCAAATATAACGACAATGTGGCTATATGTACTTGGCAGCACTGCCAAATCATCTCTAGTTGTCAAAATGTTACAACCCTGGTCAACACAATGCAGATAATATTTAAATTAACGGAAATTGAATATTCCGGATACATCGTTGAGAATATACAAGATCATTCGAGGCTGTGCGATAATAAGTGTAAATAACAACAACGAAAAACCAAGCAACATCAATGCTAAGAGATGATGATTTATTCTTAATGATCTTGTACGCAAGTATTCGTTGCTAATAAGAGCTGAACATGTACACAAATATACACAGCAATGTACACAGCAACATACACACATAGCACAAGCAGAAACAAAAATACGCAACTCACAGACTACTCATACATACAACCGCACATAGTTACCATAAACAAAACACACAAGCCAGCATTGTCATATATACAAACACACGTATATAGCTACATGTTAAGTAAAGCACAACCAACAACAACCATGACCAGATGCTTCGCGAAGTTACCAGACGACGTCATTTTGCTGTATAAAGTCGCTGCTAGTGATCAGCGGGATCAGTGTGATTTTAAATCTAGACGTGTTTAGATCGCTAAGTGTTTAGTAGTACAAATACTCGTGTTAATAAAGTAGTAAATAAAGTGTTGCCGCATTATAATTCTAAAAGTAATTGTCTGTGTTTTTAATTTGATGCAATTAAACGAATCCTTGAAGGATAATTTAAAAGCGTTTTTACGAGAAGGTCTAAAAACGTAACAATTGGTGTCAGAAGTGCGATTGCGAAAATAATTAAAAGGACATTGCTATTTAAGAAAAAAAAGGACATTAAAAAAAATAAATAATTATAACAAATCATCATGAAATTTGATGAGCTAAAAGTTGAACAGCTAAAAAAGGGGCTTAGTAAGCGAGAATTGCCAACAGCAGGTAACAAAGCTGAACTGCAGAAGAGGCTGATAGATGAGTTTAAGAACCCCGACATGGACATCGGGACATACGAGTTTGAGGACAAAGACGATGTAGAGGTATGTCCTCCTGCAACGAGCAGCAGCATGGACATAAATTCAATCTTCGCTGCTATGATGATTCAGATAAAAGGAATCAATGATGCACAAACTGCATAAAAAATCAGCACTGAAAAGCTTGTAGCCGAAATACAGGAGTCAAATAGAGCCACGAACGAGACTCTGGTAGAGGTTTCTGGGGCAATTAATAGGAGGGTGGATTCTATTGAGAATAAATTCTCAGAGCTGGCAGATAGAGTCCAACATCTAGAAAGCGGTGGCCTGGAACAGCATGGAAAAGAGTTTTAAGAGAAATTGCATGCTCTAGAGGACAAAATGCATAACCTTGAGTGTAGTGGTGGGCCAGTACGAGCAGTTGCGGAGGTTTCTGCGCGAATGAAAGCGCCATGCTTTGACGGCAGCGTACCATTGGGCATCTTTAAATTCCAGTTCAAGACGGTTGCTAGTAGAAATGGATGGGATGCTGAAGAAAAGGCCTTAGAGTTGATTTTGTCCTTAAAGGGTACAGCCGCAGAGACCGTGCCAGTAAGCAGCAGAAACAACTATAATGAAATAATGGCAGCGTTGCAGCGCAAGTATGGTGGTGAGCACAAGCGCGATTTATACAGAATGGAATTGCGATGTAGAGTTCAAAAGCCTAACGAGTCTCTACAAGATTTCGCAATGGAAATGGAGCGTTTAGTGCAGCTCACATATCTAGGCGAGAGTCACCCGTTTCTGGACCACTTTAAAACTGAGGCGTTCGTTAATGGCATTCGCGACTCTGATGTTAAACTGGCTGTGTGCGCTACGCAGAAATCCACTTTCGCTGAGACTGTTTCATTTGTGCTGGCTCAAGAGACTGCAAGGATGGTTTTCAAACCGCAGATATGCAAGGTGCGGAATGTGGAGGTTTTGTCTGAGGAGGATAACAGCCTATTTGCTAGTTTTAAAGAAGCAATGCGACAATTGTTGGCGGAAAGTGCTACCAAAGAAGAGCCTAAGTGCTTTAACTGCGGAAAAATTGGTCATTTTTAGCGCAGCTGCAAAGCATCAAGAAAAAGAGGTAGATCTGTTTCGCCACCAAGAAACAGCAAAAGGGTGAACCAAACAACATCACAAAAATCCCCGTTAAACTAAAACGAGCTAGCGCTAAGGGGCAAGAGCTATCTCCCACAAACGGGGGCCCTACAATCTCCATATCAGTGATGCAGCAGAAAAATAGCAACCTTACTGCGTCTGGACACATCAACGGGGAAAAGCACGTACTTACTATAGACATAGGGGCGTCGCAGTCAATAATAAGGCCCGATATAGTAAAGGGGAAATGCGATCGTTTAAGCAATATACGGCTACGTACAGCTACTGGAGAGCCTGCCACTGTCTATGGTAAGATTGAAGTGAAGGTGACTATAGCCAACATCAACGTGAGGCATGTGTTTATTGTTGCCGATATTGTCGATGAGGTAATTATTGGAGCCGATTTTATGATTAACCATGGCATTAATCTACACATGGGGCAACAGCTGATGGTTTGGCGTAATGTGGAAATACCCCTTGATGTTGGATATGACAGCAAGCCGCAAGTAAGAAAAGTATTTGCTATTGAGAGTCAGACGTTACCGCCGCAGTCTGAAACAGTTATATGGGCGCGTATGAAGGGAGATTGTGAGGACAATCGGTTGTGGGTGTTAGAACCAGCAGATCTAAAGAGAGAGCTTATAACAGCAAAAGCTCTAGTAAAACCTAGTAAAGGAGGAATAGTCCCTATAAGAGTTTTTAACTTGGCAGACCATGAAAAAGTCATCAAAGAAAATTGCGATATTGGCCAGTGTACTCCAGCAGAGGCAATAATAAACTGCGAGAGGAAGATAGAGCCTACCAATTTGTCCGCCAAAGAACGTGAACAATTTGAGGAATACGTAGGAAAATGGGTAGCAGGACTGTCAGCGACAGACAGAAATAAAGCCAAACAGTTGCTAAAGAGGCATGCCAGTATCTTCGCCATGGGAAACCAAAGCCAGGGTAGAACTGCATTGGTTAAACATGATATTAACATAGGCAAAGCTAGGCCGATTAAACAGCCACCCAGAAGTGTACCCCTAGCAAAGCGAGATGAAGTCAAAGAGCTTGTAAGAGAAATAGAGCGTGAAGGCGTAATTGAGCCATCTTCTGGTCCTTGGAGTAGTAGTAGTCTTAGTTAAAAAGAAAGATGGCAGTACTAGATTCTGCGTAGACTACAGGAAGCTCAATGACATAACCAAGAAGGACAGCTATCCGCTCCCCAGAATCGATGACACTTTGGACACGCTAGCTGGTACGAGATGGTTCTCTACGCTAGACTTGCGAAGCGGATATTGGCAAGTGGAGATTGCAGAGAAAGACAAGGAGAAAACTGCCTTCAGCGTCGATAACGGATTATGGCAGTTCAGAGTTATGCCATTTGGTCTCTGCAATGCTCCGGCCACATTTGAACGCCTAATGGAGAAGGTACTGAAAGGACTTCACTGGAAGACATGCTTGGTATATCTGGATGACATAATCGTGATGGGGAAAACTTTTGATGAACACCTCAAAAACATGGCAGAAGTTCTTCAACGGATATCATCAGCTGGATTGAAACTCAGCCTGAAGAAATGTGCATTGTTCCAGAAAGAAGTGAAGTATTTGGGGCATCGTGTTACAGCAGACGGAATCTCAACAGATGAAGATAAAATACAAGCAGTAAGGGACTAGCATCAACCTAAAAATCTTCATGAATTGCGCAGCTTTTTGGGCCTGAGTACATACTACAGACGCTTTGTGCCAAATTTTGCCAGTGTAGCTGCAAGCCTGCATGAGCTGACAAAGAAGTCGAGACTATACCATTGGGGTGAGCCACAGGAAAAGGCATTCCAGAAACTTAAAGGATTATTGTGTACGTCACCAGTACTAGCGTATCCCATACCTGGAGAAAAATTTGTGCTGGATACTGATGCGAGCGGCTATGGCATAGGGGGCGTGCTATCCCAAGTAGTTAATGGCACTGAGAAAGTCATAGGATACTAAAGCCGTGTACTCTCAAAACCTGAGAGGAACTACTGTGTGACACGACGTGAGATTCTGGCAGTATTGGAATGCGTTAAACATTACCATAAGTACCTGTATGGTCAACACTTTACATTAAGCACTGACCATTCTGCACTGAGATGGTTATTGCAGTTTAAAAATCCTGAACGGCAACTGGCAAGGTGGGTTGAGCGCCTGCAGAGCTACGACTTCAGTATTGAGCATAGAAGGGGCACAAAACATAACAATGCGGATGCTCTTTCAAGAAGACCCTGCTGTTTAGAGTGTAAACATTGCGTTAGAACCGAACAAAAGGAAGGCGTTGTTGATGTTCGGCTAATGCACATCGACTCTGATGAAGACTGGTCAGCGGCACAGAGGGACGACAGTATACTGGGGAAAATTATAGCAGCCAAAGAGGAGGACAGAAGACCGTCCCGGAATGAAATTTTGGCTGAGAGCCCACTCGCCAAATCTTATTGGGCTCAGTGGAACAGCCTCAAGGTAATAAAAGGGTGCCTATACCGCGTATGGGAAAGTGTAGATGGCAAAACAACTTCAAATTTGATAGTTGTACCATGCTCCAAGATAAGTAAACTTTTGCAAGAATTTCACAATGGACCTAGTGGCGGTCATCTTGGAGTAACAAAAACACTTGAGAAACTGAAGCAGCGTTTTTATTGGGTTAGATGTCAACAAGCCGTAGCCGACTGGATAGCAAACAGCCCACAGTGCATAGCAGCCAAAGGTCCAGTAAGAAGAAGCCATGGACAGCTACAGCAATACAACTCAGGAGCACCATTCGAGCGGATCGCAATGGATGTAGCAGGTCCTTTTCCCGTCACTGAAGCCGGAAATCGTTATGTTCTTGTGGTAATGGACTATTTCAGTAAATGGCCAGAGGTATATGCTATACCTAACTAAGAAGCAAAGACAGTTATAAATGCATTCGTCAACAACTGGGTATGTCGCTATGGTGTCCGAATAGAATTACATTCCGACCAAGGAAGGAATTTCGAGTCTGCCATATTCAGGGAAATGTGCGAATTATATGGGATAAAGAAAACCAGGACAACGCCGTTGCATCCACAGTCTGATGGCATGGTAGAGAGGTTCAATCGCACCTTAGAAGAGTACCTGCGAAAAGTGGTAAGCAACCATCAGAGGGATTGGGACGAGCACATTCCCAAATTTTTAATGGCATATAGGTCAGCTGTACACGACTCCACATCGAGAACGCCAGCTAAAATTATCTTCAGGACGGAATTAAACCTGTAGAAGAAGGAGCCAGTTCGTCCCAAGAGCAGGAGAACTTAAACGAAGTGCATGATTTCGTGCATAATAGAATCAAGATGGTCAGTGACAAGATGAAGGCTAGATATGACGGCGCAGCGGTCCCCACAACGGAAGAAAGGATTGTCCTCAAAATTACAGACTCACTGGGATGGCCCGTATAAAGTGATTAAGAGAGTGAATGACGTTGTGCACCGGATACAGAAGCACAATAGCGCAAGGTCGAAAATGAAGATAGTACATCTCGAACGATTGGCGCGCTATGGAAGAGGTGATTGTATGCCTATTCGGGTCGAACAGGCTTAAGTGGGCGGCAGTATTACAAAGTTTAAAAATAGATTCAAATATAACGACAATGTGGCTATATGTACTTGGCAGCACTGCCAAATCATCTCTAGTTGTCGAAATATTACAACCCTGGTCAACACAATGCAGATAATATTTGAATTAACGGAAATGGAATATTCCGGATTCATCGTTGAGAATATACAAGATCATTCGAGGCTGTGCGATAATAAGTGTAATTAACAACAACGAAAAACCAAGCAACATCAATGCTAAGAGATGATGATTTATTCTTAATGATCTTGTACGCAAGTATTCGTTTCTAATAAAAGCTAAACATGTACACAAATATACACAGCAACATACACACATAGCAGAAGCAGAAACAAAACTACGCAACTCACAGACCACTCATACATACAACCGCACATAGTTACCATAAACAAAACACACAAGCCAGCATTGTCATATATACAAACACACGTATATAGCTACATGCTAAGTAAAGCACAACCAACAACAACCATGACCAGATGCTTCGCGAAGTTACCAGACGACGTCATTTTGCTATATAAAGTCGCTGCCAGTGATCAGCGGGATCAGTGTGATTTTAAATCTAGACGTGTTTACATCGCTAAGTGTTTAGTAGTACAAATACTCGTGTTAATAAAGTAGTAAATAAAGTGTTGCCGCATTATAATTCTAAAAGTAATTGTCTGTGTTTTTAATTTGATGCAATTAAACGAATCCTTGAAGGATAAGTAAAAAGCGTTTTTACGAAAAGGTCTAAAAACGTAACAATATAAAGAACCGGTAAGGATATATGATAGGAAAATACAGGATAATCTCATTAATGAGTACCATAGTTCAGCTATAGGAGGACACTTAGGTGTCAGGAAAACGACGCTAAAACTTAAACAAAAATTCATATGGAAGAATATGGGTAGGATGATTAAGCATCATATATTCAATTGTAAGGAATGCAAAATCAATAAGCAAACGAAACACACTAAAGAAAAGATAACACTAACCGATACGCCAGGGACTAGTTTCGAAACATTGTCAATAGACACGGTGGGTCCCCTTAGATTCTCAAATAATTTTAGGTACATACTAACAATACAGTGCGATTTAACAAAGTATATTATTGCATGCCCCATTGAGACGAAGGATGCTAAGACTGTTGCAAAGGCTCTTGTAGACAACTTGGTTTTAAGATACGGCCACTTCAAAATTCTTAAGTCAGATAGAGGTACTGAGTTCGTAAACGAGTTAATGGCGGAAGTATGTAAGCTACTGGAAATAAAACAGATTTTCAGCACTCCATACCACCATGAAACTCTTGGATCAGTGGAAAGAAGTCATAGAGTACTGAATGAATTTCTCTTAGGCTTCTGTAAAGATAATGAATGGGACCATTGGATACCTTATTTCTGTTTTGCGTATAATACAACACCGCATATAGACACAAACTACACTCCATACGAGTTAATATTCGGTAGATTACCAAACTTGCCTAATGATAACTTATTAAATTTTGAACCAATCTATAATATAGATAATTATTCGAAAGAATTAAAAGCTAGATTAAAAATTTTCTTTGCAAAAAGCAAAAGAGTTATTGGAGATATCAAAAAAGAAACGCATTGAACAATGTGTAAAATTTAATCCGTTACATTTGAATGTAGGAGATATGGTCTTAATAAAAACCTTTAGTAGGAAAAAGAATCAACCACCATACCATGGTCCATATAGAATAGTACAAACTAAAGGAGTAAACTCTGTCATAGATCTAGGAAGTAAGTTAAAAGAAATACATAATAATAATTTAAAAAAAATATTAGTAATATGTTATAATTGTAAAAAAAAAAATTTAATTTTAACAAACATAAAATTGTAAAAAAATTTCTTAAGGGGTAGAATGTAGTGTACCCCTATAGTCGTTAAGTATCATAAGTTATTATATGCACTTTTCCATAGGAATGTCACTCAAATTTTAATTAAAAACAATAATAATAAATAATACTTATTACAACAAATACTTTTCCATTTTGTAAAACAACAATTATTAAATATTATTGCATTATTGTAGTTTTAAGGATACCGTTAGTTAGGTATAAAAAGAAGAAATTTATTGTATAAATAATCAATCATTAAACAGCCTTAAATCGGCATTATTTAATTAAGCATACATCTGCTTATTTTTTCAAAAAGGCATAAAACTGCCTCGACACCAATTATTGGCCAGTGGCGTTATTAAGCGCCGGCACGAAAAAATAGAAAGTGGAAAATAATATAAAATATAATACCTGCTTGCTCTACAGTACTCAAAGATGCAAATTTGACTTTGAATATAAAGAAATGTGAATTCTTAAAAACGACAATTAATTTCCTTGGGCATAGTTTAACACCAGAAGGTATACAACCTGGAAAAATAAAAGCAAAAGCAATTGAGAATTTAACGACCCACTAATATTACTGAAATACATAAATTTCTTGGATTAAGCGGATATTTTCGTAAATTTATACTAGATTATTCATTAATATCGGAACCTATAAGACGATTATTACGAAAAGATCAAATATTCAATTGGACTAATCAGCAAGAAGACGCATTTAATAAATTAAAATCTAAATTGTCGACTCGACCTGTTATGACAGCTTTTCGTTTAGATGCTGCGACATGAGATACATACGGATGAGAATTCCATAGGTTTAGCTGGTGTATTATTACAACGAAATGGCAACGAACTGAAACCTGTGGCATATTATAGCCGTTCAACAAGTGATGTCTGTTGTATAGTTATTATGATTAAACTTGAATTTAATAAATGATGTTTTACTGTGTATATAAAGATCTATAATGACTATACGAATCACCCTGCCTATGTATGTATATACATTATAGTATACCATAGAGAAAAGAAAATAAAGACTTCACTTCTTTCAAGTATCTCAAATGTAAGAGACGTGTTTTATTAAGTATTAAACATTACATATAAAACATGGTGTCAGAAGTGGCTTATTTTATTTAATTGTCGGTCTAAAATATCTACATAAAAAATAATAAAAAATAAAAAAAAAAAAATGTCGCAGGAGGATAAAAAAGAAATACCAAGAAATCAATTGTTTGCTGCCACATTGCCGCCATTAAATTTGAAGGCACTAAACTTGGCCAAAGAATGGAAAACTTGGCATACACAATTCAAAATCTTTTGAAGGGCGTCCGACTTGGAGTCTCAAACTGATAAAAGAAAGGTGGCTTTGATGTTGCATTATTTGGGCAGTGGATCATTAGAGATTTTTAATTCTTTTGATTTTGACATTGACACGGTTAAATATGAAGACCTAGTAAAGAAAATGGCGGAATTTTTTGTCCCTCGAATAAACATTGTAATGGAGAGGCATAAATTTTTTTCGTACAAACAACAAGAAGGGCAAACTGTGGATGAATTTGTTACGGTCCTAAAGAACCTCAGTTTAAACTGTGAATTTAAAGACTTACGAGAAGCTTTAGTTCGTGATATTTTCATATGTGGGTTAGCGTCCAAGTTATCTAACATTCGTGAGAGACTTTTGACTGAAGCAGATATTACTTTGGAAAGGGCTGTCTCTATTGCAAACACTATGGTTATGGCTAAACAAAATTCTTCAATATTGGAGCAAGATGATAATGCAGAGGGCGTAATAAATGTCGTCACAAGAAAAAACTTCAAAATGCAGTACCCACAACAAAAATTTCATAATAGTAATAACAAAGAAAGTAACAGTTATAATGGCAGTAACAACAACTACAGCGCCAAAAATTACACCAAATGTATGAAGTGCGGACAGTCTCACAATGTCAAATGCCCAGCAGAAGGGGTGAGGTGTTATGAATGCGGCAAAATTAACCACTTTGCTAAGATGTGTTTTCTCAAGAAAAGAATTGTTAAGCAAATGGCTACTGATGATAGAGATGAAGAAGGAGATATTTTTGTTGGCGCCGTTACTAAAGGAGACAGAGCAGTGAAGGAATGGAATGTGGAGGTAAAAATAAATGAACAAAAAATTGTTTGCCAAATTGATACGGGAGCACAGGCGAATATATTGTCAACAGAGACTGCAGATTTTCTAAATATTAAAAATTTATTGATACCGTCTAGAACTAGAATTTGTACATTCAGTGGAGATAGGGTTCCAGTATTAGGAACTGCTAATTTGGAGGTTAACTATAAGAATACAGTCTTTTTTGTAAAATTCTTTATTGTTAATATACAGTGTAAGAATATTATAGGTATTGAAACTGCGGTTAATATGAATTTAATTAGGCAAGTTAATGAGATTTCAATAAATGGAGTACTAGAAAAGTATTCGGATGTATTTAGTGGGCTAGGGTGTTTGCAGAGGAAGTGTGATTTTAGGCTAAGGGATGATATTACGCCAGTTGTGGAGGCTCCTCGTAAGATACCGTTTAAGTTAATGGATAAGTTAAAGACTGAATTAGACAGGATGGTTAACTTGAAGGTTATTGTGCCTGAGCTTGAGCCGACAGAATGGGTAAATTCGGTTGTTCTTGTCACAAAGCCGAATGGCAATTTGAGGATTTGCTTGGATCCCAGGAATTTGAATAAGGCAATTCTAAGGCCACACTATCCATTTCCCAGCATTGAAGAATGCAAGGCAAAGCTAAATGGTTCTTTATATTTTTCAACATTAGATGCAAATAGTGGTTTTTGGATGGTTCCATTGGGTGAAAATTCATCCAAGCTTTGTACATTTAATACACCATTTGGTCGCTTTAGATTTTTAAGACTACCTTTCGGTATTAATGCGGCTCCTGAAATTTTCCACGCGGAGATGGTAAAACTATTCGGAGATATTCCAGGAGTTATTATTTATATTGATGATTTTTTGATTTTTTCGTCCAGTAAGGAAGAACATATGAGGATTTTGGAACAAGTGCTTCTTAGGGCAAGAGAAGTTGGCCTGAAGTTTAATGAGGCCAAGTGTCATTTTCTTAAAACAGAAATAAAATTTTTGGGGCATATTTTTGATAAGTCAGGGGTAAGGGCCGATGAGGATAAAATAGGAGCTATAGTAAAAATGCCAAAACCGGAGAACGTAAAGGACCTGCAGAGATTTTTGGGTATGGTAAACTACTTAGGCTCGTTTATAGAAAATTTGTCACTAAAAAATAGAAATCTGAGGGAACTATTAAAGGATGAGGTCAATTGGCACTGGACTAGGGAACATGATGCAGAGTTTGACAACTTAAAGAAGGAAATTACTATGTCACCAGTCCTTACGTATTTTGACCCAAAGAAGAAAATTATATTGTCCGTGGATGCTTCAAATTTTGCACTGGGTGCCGCAATAATGCATGGGAAAAATCCTATTGCTTATGCATCTGTGTCCTTGACTGAAACACAAAAAAATTATGCCCAGATAGAAAAGGAACTACTGGCTGTACTTTTCGGCTGTACGAAGTTCCACCAATATATATATGGTTCTAGGGTAATTGTGGAAACTGACCACAAGCCATTAGTTAGTATTTTTGACAGGCCTCTACATAAAATTCCTCCAAGATTACAGCGGCTTATGTTGCGCTTACAGTGTTACGATATTTCTATAACTTATAGACCAGGACGGGATTTGAAGGTAGCTGATACACTTTCTAGAGCGCCGTTGTGCGATACGGCATTGTCTGAACTGGATACGGAAATAAGTTTGCATTGTGATTTTATTTCTACGTATTTGGAGGTTCCATTTACAGAAATTGATATAGTAAGGGAGCATAGTGGAAAGGATGAAACATTTTTAAAGATAATGACTTACGTAAAGGAAGGGTGGCCTAATAATCGAAGGGGTATTGAACAGGATGTTGCACCGTATTATAAAGTAAAGGACGAAATTAGTGTCTTAAAGGGCGTGTTAATGAAAAATCATCAAATACTAGTTCCAAAGAGCCTACGTAAGTTAGTCTTAAATAGAATCCATGAAGGTCACATGGGTGTTCAAAGGTGCCAAAATTTAGCAAGACAGTCTGTATATTGGCCGAATATATACAACGACATTGATAATGTTGTATCTAATTGTGAAGTTTGTTTGAGACACCAGAACTCTAACACGAGGCCAGAACTTATGTCACATGAGATTGTAGATATACCCTGGTATAAGGTTGGGTGTGATCTTTTTGAGTTTCGTGGGAAAATGTACCTGCTGGTAGTTGATTATTACTCTAAATTTGTTGAAATTGAATTACTGAATAGTGGCTACGCTGCACCTCATGTAATATGTAGATTGAAGTCAATATTTGCAAGACATGGTATACCATATATTTTTATGTCCGATAATGGACCGCCTTTTAATTCTAAAGAATTTGAAAATTTTTGCAAAGACTGGGGAATGGATCATGTGACTTCAAGCCCGTATTTGCCTAGATCAAATGGTCTAGCTGAAAGGACAGTCCAAACTGTAAAACGATTTCTCATTAAATCCTTGGAAAGCAATTCTGATCCTTATATTGCCTTGTTACACTATCGGACAACACCCAAGGGTGATCTTCCAAGTCCGTCTGAATTATTGATGTCGCGCAGTTTGCGTACCAGAGTTCCTATGATGATGGATAGCCTTAAACCAAAGTTAGTAAACTCTAAGGAATGCCAAGATAAAGTTAAATCAAAATTAGCCAAATGTACTGAATATTATAATAGAAGATCGAAAAAATATGAATCGGTTAATGAGGGCGATAAGATCTTATTTAAAAAAACACCTACCAGTTGTTGGCTAAATGGTGAAATAGTAGAGATTTGTAGGGAACCAAGGTCTAATATGATTTTGGATGCGAATGGTTCGCTTTTTAGGAGAAATTTGGAACATATTAGGAAATCACCTGGGGATAATTTGCAAAGTAGTGATACAACATCTAATGGGAATAGTAATAAGGTTGAAGTTGAATGTCAAAAACAGAATAATGAAAATGGGAAGGAAGTAGTTCAATACAATTTAGGGATGGATTGTCCGTATGTGACACGGCAAGGTAGAATTATTAAGAAACCAAGGAAACTTGATTTGTAACATTTCAAATTAAATTTGTATTACTTATTATTGAATTTTTATTACCTTTTAGTATTAAGATTTTATAACCTGTTTTTGTTAAGAGTTCTTTATTATTTGTAAAGGGAGATGTTGTATAGTTATTATGATTAAACTTGAATTTAATAAATGATGTTTTACTGTGTATATAAAGATCTATAATGACTATACGAATCACCCTGCCTATGTATGTATATACATTATAGTATACCATAGAGAAAAGAAAATAAAGACTTCACTTCTTTCAAGTATCTCAAATGTAAGAGACGTGTTTTATTAAGTATTAAACATTACATATAAAACAATGTCGAGAAGAATTTTCACAGTTATGAATTAGAAGCTCTGGCAGTAGTAGAAACATTGGAAAGATTTCGGTATTATATATATAGAAAACCAATAAAGATAGTGACTGATTGTAGTGCGGTAAAATCAACTATGTTTAAACGAGAATTAATTCGGCGTGTAGCACGTTGGTGGTTAAGAATACAAGATTTTGATGTAAATATTGATCACCGGAAGGGTAAACGAAGTGGAACATGTTGATGCTCTCAGTCGAACTCCTAACGAATTACCAAGTGATATTGATGTTGCCACACTTAGAGTGGATGAAATATATCTTCACAGTGATTTTTGGCTGTATGGAATGCAGATTCAAGACCGTGGTGTAAAAGATATAATTAAAAAGCTAGAAGAAAAAGATAAAATGATTGTTAAAGAATATTGTAATGATAATAACAGATTATTTCGAAAATACAATGATAAAAAGCTATGGGTAGTACCAAAACAGTTAAAATGGAGAATGGTTGAAGATTGCCACGATAAACAAGGACATCTTGGTATTGAGAAAACGATGCCAAAACTTTTAACCTATGTCTCGTTCCCAAGAATGAAGAACTTTGTAAAATCTTACATTAAAGCTTGTGTTGATTGTTCATATAATAAAGGTTAATGAAGGTGAATGCCATTTTAGTGAAGTCGAACCAGTACCGTTTCATACCATTCATATAGATCACTTGGGACCATTTCCGAAAAGTAGTAAGCGTAATGAGTATATTTTTATTATAGTTGACTCGTTTATTTAATTTACCCTTGTAAAGCAGTAAGAAGTGTTCAAATTAAATATGTTATAGATGTTTTAAACGAATGTTCAAGTTATTTTGGAGTGCCGTTCCGTATAATTACTGATAGAGGAACATCATTCTCGTCAAAAGATTTTGAAAAATATTGTTCTGATAAAGATATAAAACATATTCTCAACGCAGTTAAAACTCCTCGTGCTAACGGACATGCAGAACGAACTAATAGAACTTTGCTTTCGATGCTTTTGCCCACAACTAAAAATGATAAACGTTGGGACGATCACTTAATTAATATTCAATGGTCTTTAAACACCATGGTAAACAAAACATCTGGTAAATGTCCACAGGAATTATTGTTTTGTTATTCGCCACAAGATATTTTACACAACAAAATATTATTAGCCGTACATAATAATAACTTCCTAAATGAAGATAAAATGAAAAATATACGAGAAGAAGCTTCTTAACGTATCAATTACCAGAAGAAAGTTGCTAAGAAACGATTTGATGATCGACATAAAAAACCACATGTATATGAAGTTGGTGAACTTGTACTTGTCGAAAATTAACCTTCCAGCACTGGGTTTTCACGTAAATTGGGGCCACGTTATAAAGGTCCATTTATTGTTACGAAAGTTATTGGTTATGATAGATATATAATTGAAGACATTCCAAAATCAAAACGTAAATCACGTCATTATTCCTCAGTTCATGTGTCTGATCGATTAAAACCGTGTTGGACTTTACCGCCTTTATTTGATGATGATACAACATACCATTCCAAAGATGATTGTCTTGAAAGCCAAAGTGATGTCACTTTAAATGCAGGATAGCCGATCGTTGGAAACTCTATTTTCTAAATTAAAGATTTTATTATTTATTAATACAAATAATTAACATAGATAGCTTTGAAAATATAACGTACTATACATTTTCTTCAATAACATACTGATTTGCTTTAAATGTCATTATTATTAATTTTCCTGTTTAAATAGATGTATCATTAAAATATTTTTTTCTTGACAACGTTGTTTTAATTTAAAAGAATAAGTTTGAGACTTCTTTTATATATATATATATATATATATATATATATATATATATATATATATATACATATATATTAGGCTGTGCCTTATATGTATGGGACAATTTTTATACCCTTCACAAAAAAGTGAAAGGGTATATATAGGTTTGTCATTCCGTGTGTAATTTCTTCAATATGCACATGGGACCCCATAAAGTATATATATTCTGGATCCTTATGAATAGCCATGACGATTGAGCGATGTCCGTCTGTAGGTGAAATCGGTTTTCCCAAGCCCCCAGAAGAGCTAGAGACTTCGTTATTGAACCGTTGGATTGGAAATGAACTTAAATAGGCTGCTATTGAAATTCAGAAAGATCCAAAGTATGGTTTCAGAGCTGGGAAGCTTACACCTATTTCTCGACGCAAAATTTATACCAAAAATCAATTATTTTTTTTAATGTTTGTAAATTAAACCTACTTCGTGCTTTGGGGAGCCTCAATGGTCTATTAAAAACTAAAAAAATAAAAAAAAAATTTCCAGGGATGGGAAATTAAAATTTTTTTTTTCGGCCTATTCTGTATTTTGTAGTACATGTAGTAACTAAAATTGTTAAAAACTTCAAGTTTTTCTTTAACAAAACCACTTTATACGTCATGAAGATTTGCATTAGCCAAAAAAAAAATAAAAAATTTTAAATTAAAATTTTGCTACCAGGGGTGGGAAATTGAATTTTTTTTATACATGAAATTAATCAAACAGGCAACTGATGTTGTTTCTTTTTTGTTTTTTGCTAACTAAGACTGTCTTATAATTTAGGAAGAACATAATTGGTATCAAAAATTCAAAAATAAAAAATAAAATTTCGAATCCAGGGATGGAAAAGTGCAATATTTTATGGTACATGAAAGTTACCAAAATGGTAAAAATATTTCAATTTTTCGTAAATAAAACTACCTTATACCTCAAGAAGCGTTGCACTGATAGAAAAAAAATTAAAATTTCGTTTCCAGGGTTGGAAAAATTAAATTTTTTTTTGGTACATGTTATAACCAAAATGGTTGCAAAATTCGAGTTTTTCTTAAACAAAACTACTTTATACCTCATGAAGATTTGCATTGATAAAGAAAATTTTAAAAATTTAAATATCGCTTGCAGGGTTGGAAAAATAAATTTTTTTTTTGGTACATGCAATACTTTGTTGTACATGTTATAACCAAAATGGTTGCAAAATTCGAGTTTTTCTTAAACAAAACTACTTTATACCTCATGAAGATTTGCATTGATGAAGAAAATTTTAAAAAATTTAAATTTCGCTTCCAGGGTTGGGAAATAAAAATTTTTTTTTAAACATAAATGTAACCAAAAAGGCAACTGACGTTGTTTTTTACTAATTAAAACTATATTTATAACCTATATGGTTATAAATATTAAGTTTTTCAGCTAAATTAGTGCTTTTTGTTTATTATGTGGTCAAGTATGTCTATATGCCTGCATTTCATTGGTTCTTACACCAAATCATCAGTAGACTTTAACCTAATTACAAAATAACAAAACCTCTTAGCTTATACATAAACTCCCAAAAATGAATTGATTATTACACAAGCAAAACCATAGGATTTGAAATTCAAGAAAACACAACAAACAAATTTTATTCGATATAAATCTATTTTGTTTTCCAAGTTAGCAACGGTGGCGACGCTGTCGCCAAAAAATAATTTAGCAACTTAAGCTCATTCTTTATTTTTGTTTTTACACGCGCTTCCGATCCAATTACGAAATTGCCTTCTTGCTGAAATGATGGAAAAACAATTTTGCATGATCAGCGTCTGCATACTCGCGCATGTTGGTGCAACGTGATCAGGGAATCGAACGAGCCAACAAAGTTGGCTGGAAACAATTAGTCTTGGCTACGGTGTCTTGAGAATCGGTCGTCTTTTAAATTGATCTCCTGAATTATTAATTTTATATTTTCATTAACTCATATTGTGAAATTCAGTTTTATTTGTCACATTGTTTTATATTGTTAAAATTATTAAAAGGTAATTAAAATTTATAAGAATTAAATTTCAATTGTTTTACTTAAACAAAGGCGCAGTTGGGAGCGCCTCAACTTATATTTTTTTAATAAAACCGCTTAAAATCCTTTAACTGGCGCCCGAGCAGGGACCCACTTACATAAAACAGTGGTGTCCTTTAGAATATACGAAATTAAATAATTTAAGAAATAAGTTCTGCGATCTCCAAGGAGCACTCCAGAACTAATAATTTAATAAGAAATAATAACAAAGCAAGAAATATAAAAGAATAAAAAGTTCTGCGATCTCCAAGGAGCACTCCAGGACCAATAACTGAATCAAAAAATATAATAGGCCCTCCTTCGCCAACCTTATACTTCTGGTGACTAAATAAACCAGAATCGCAGAAGGTTATCAGAGCGAAAGTGAAGGTATCTGTACCCCAGTATGTACCCACGAGTATCAAAGTGGGTGTCCAAAAAGGATAAATACAGACCCTTCCGCGAGGAACAAAAAAGGATTTCAAACGGTCGCGACGAGTACCATAGCCAAGGCTCCATATACAAAAATATATATGTATAATAAAAAATATAAGTACTAAATTTAAACTAAAAAATAAAAAAAATATAAATATTCATGTGAAAAAATTTATGAGGAAGAACTTCCCTCGAGTGACATCAGTGCAAAAATATTTTTTTTTGAAAATTATATAAAAAAGAGAGAGGCAAAAATCAAAAAAAGAAAATATTATATCAAAATCAATCTCAGAAATAAAATGAGAAAAGCAAATCGAAAATTCAAGTAAAATATGAAATTAAATGAAAATATAAAAATTTAAAATTGAGAAAAAAAAGTCGGAAAATTGAAATAGAAAAGAATATATTATTTGAATTGGAAATATCCTTTCGAAATTTAAAAAAAAAAGAAGAGAGTTGAAAATTAAAATAAAAATATAAAATTGAATGAAAGTATAAAAATTGAAAATTAAAAAAGAAAAACGAAAAATTAAAATAGAAAAGAATATATTATTTGAATTGAAAATATCCTTTTGAAATTTAATAAAAAAGAGAGAGTTTAAAATTAGAATAAAAGTATAAAATTAAAAAAGAAAGTATTGCTTTGGAAAGCATAAAAGATTTTTTAAGTGAAGTGGAATTGTGCAACGACCAAGGATCTTCTCCATCAAAGTAAAGTGTTCCGGATATTTCAGGTGAGTGAAATTTTTTTCCACATTGTCAGCTTAGAATAAAAATCAGAATAATGGAAGAAATGAGGGCAACAATAACGAATATGACGGGAGCCATAAATCAGTTTATGGAACAGCTCAAGTCGGTTGAAACTCGGATAGGAACAGTAGAAGCGAGTCTCAACAACAGCTCAATAGGACAGGTTTTATGTAGGTTAGAGCGCCTTGAAAATAGGCAAGCTGCCACGGCAACCCCGGTGGTCACGGACGAATTACCTCTTCAACGGCCACGAACCGAAACCGAGTTAAAAGATATAAGTCGCCTTCCTGATAGCGTAAAGGAATTAAGGACTTTCGAAGGCAATCCAATTCAGTATGTTTCCTGGGTTCACTCTGTGGAAACCATACTGAAAGACTTTGAAATTGTACGGGATAAGCCGATTTACCGTGCAATCATACAGAGCGTCCGCCAAAAAATTATTGGTGCTGCAGACACAGCTCTTGTGTCCTATAATGTGTTTGACAGTGACTGGGCTGAAATCAAAAGGATACTTTCCCTTCACTACGCTGATAAAAGGGACATCCAAACTCTAGAGCATCAACTCAATCAGCTTTCCCAGGGATCCTCAACTATAGACGAGTTTTATTCAACTATTAATCACCAACTTTCGCTTATCATCAATAAACTGAAGACGGAATCATACAGCGAGGAAACCATCAAAGCCCTAGTGGAAACCTATAGGAATAGAGCATTGGACATTTTCATACCTGGATTAAGGCAGGATCTTTCCCGTATGATTGTTATACAGCGACCGGGAACGTTCCTGAAGCATACTCCGCTTGCCTAGAGTTGCAAAATTTAACAATGCGAAATAATATAATATATGCGAAGACGAAGGCTCAAGATTCGATTTCCACGGAAACAAGATATCGTCCTGGGCCTTCAAGACCACCAAAATCATTTCCTACGCGATCGGGTTGGCAGATCCAAAATTTTAGGCCAAGGAATTGGCAACCTAATAACAACTATTCTAACTTTCGGGCGAGTGCATATTCCAATTACAATAAGCCAGCGTTACCCCCACGGTATCCCGCCATAAAACACGAACCGATGGAAGTTGATAGGACAATACAGTCTCGACGGGTAAATTACATCAACAACCCAAGGACAGTTGAAAAAAGAGGTGCATTCGAAGTAAGTACAGGCAACAAACAGCCTAAACTATATCACATAGAGGACTTTTCTGATGCGGATTACATAGCTGAGAATGGGCTAGAAGAAGACGCTCGTTATGAGGAAACTGTAGGAGAAGTAAATTTTATGGAGGAAGGCCCTCAAGCTTGCCCCATATAGAATACCCTTCTGTCACTGGTGATATTTTATGTTTTTTATCGACACGGGATCTAACAAGAACTTTTGCAGCCCACGCTTATCATACGGTAGCATAACGAAAAAAACCAATAAAAGTGCGTTCGGTAGGAGGAGATGTGAATATAGATAGAAAAGTAATTGGACCATTTTTTAAATTTTTAGGGATAAGTGAACCTATTCAATTTTATGTATTGCCAGCATTGAAAACATTTGATGGAATTATTGGGGATGACACGCTTAAAGAATTAGGTGCTTTAGTAGATAGAAAGGAAAATGTTTTAGTTTTGAGAAATTGTTTTAAAATTCCATTAAAAGAAAAAGTAAGAACTGAGTCAAATTATATATTAGGCGAGGAGTATGTACCAGAAGTTAGGACAAAAATAGAAAATCTTATTAATAAATATAAACCACTTTTTGGACCACTTGATGGTAGCGAACTTGCGTCAACAAACGTTCAGGCCGAAATAAGGACAAGTACGGAGGAGCCAATATATACGAAGAGCTATCCGTACCCAGTCTGTATGAGGGAAGAAGTAGAGAGGCAGGTAAATGAACTACTTTCAGAGGGAGTAATAAGACCCTCCAAAATTCCATACAATTCGCCTATTTGGGTTGTGCCTAAAAAACCAAAACCCAATGGTGAAAAGCAATATCGAATGGTAGTGGACTTCAAACGCCTAAATGCTGTAACCATCACACATACCTACCCAATTCCAGACATTACATCTACTTTAGCTAGTTTAAGTAAAGCAAAGTTTTTCACAACAATTGATCTTACTTCAGGCTTTCACCAAATAGCCATGAAACCAAAGGATATCCCAAAAACTGCTTTTTCAACAGCAAACGGTAAATTTGAATACTTGAGATTGCCTTTTGGCCTAAGGAATGCGCCGGCAATATTTCAGAGAATGATAGATGATGTCCTACGCAAGTACATAGGAAAAATTTGTTTCGTCTACATAGACGACATAATTGTAATTGGCGAAAATATACAGAATCATTTGAGGAATTTAGATACAATTTTTGCGAGACTTCGTGAGGCTAATCTAAAGGTAAATCTTGATAAAACACATTTTATGAAAACTGAGGTGGAATTTCTTGGATATATCGTTGGATCTGAAGGAATGAAACCGGAATGAAAGGTCAAGTCCATTGAAAATCTATTACCGCCTACGAACTTGAAGGAGTTGAAAAGTTTTCTGGGAATGACCTCCTACTATAGGAGATTTATCCGCGACTATGCAAAAGTGGCAAAACCCCTTACGAACCTTACAAGAGGAGAACATGCCCAAATAAAAGCCAGTCAGTCAAAGAAAGTGCCAATCACCTTAAACGACGAGTCTCTGAAGTCTTTTAATAGACTTAAATCTATGTTAACTACAGCTGAACTTCTGTCTTTTCCAGACTTTGAGAAACCGTTTAATTTAACGACGGATGCTTCTAATACTGCGTTAGGTGCAGTCCTGTCGCAAGGTGAAATCGGCAAGGACAAACCCATAGCGTATATTTCTCGATCGCTTAACAAAACTGAGGAAAATTACGCTACAAACGAGAAGGAGATGTTAGCCATTGTATGGGCTCTCGATAATCTCAGAAATTATTTATATAAGAAGAGGATAACTGCCTCAACCGCATTCTTAAAGGCGGATCGGCAAGATGTAAATATAGACATACCCAAGAAGAGATTGTTGAGTTATTGAGTGACGATGTTATCTACGTGACCAACTTCAAGCGTTCGATTGAGTCAAATGGCAAAACTGTGTTTCTGAATGGCACTTATCTTTTGCAACTCTCCAATGAGTCGGTAGTGATAAAGAATCATACTTACACAAGCAGTTCAATCACGAAGGTTCAAGCCCTACCGCCACTGCTAGCAAACATAACACACGACGACCTGCTGCTGGACATCAAATATGTCCATGAAGTAAGCCTCAATAATATAAACCGATTGAACCAGTTAGGGGTAAGATTCAATGGGACCGTTGGAATTAACGTTATGATTATTGCCTCAATGATCTTCTGCATCGGATGGCTCTGGTATAAGCAAACAAAAAAATTAAATCTCCCAAAACTAAGTATCCAACTACCAACCATAGACTCCCAGATCTGCGGGACGCAGACATTTAAGGAGGGAGGAGTTAACAACGGTGGCGACACTGTCGCCAAAAAATAATTTAGCAACTTAAGCTCCTTCTTTATTTTTGTTTTTACACGCGCTTCCGATGCAATTATGAAATTGCCTTCTTGCTGAAATGATGGGAAAACAATTTTGCATGATCAGCGTCTGCATACTCGCGCATGTTGGTGCAACGTGATCAGGGAATCGAACGAGCCAACAAAGTTGGCTGGAAACAACTAGTCTTGGCTACGGTGTCTTGAGAATCGGTCGTCTTTTAAATTGATCTCCTGAATTATTAATTTTGTATTTTCATTAACTCATATTGTGAAATTCAGTTTTATTTGTCACATTGATTTATATTGTTAAAATTATTAAAAGGTAATTAAAATTTATAAGAATTAAATTTCAATTGTTTTACTTAAACAAAGGCGCAGTTGGGAGCGCCTCAACTTATATTTTTTTAATAAAACCGCTTAAAATCCTTTAACTTCCACCTACATACAATTAGTCTGCCGTTGGCAAACAATAAAAGTATATAAAAAAGCACAATGAAAAACAAAATCTACACAAAACGTTTTTAAAATAGTTTATTTGACATATTGTCTCAACTAAATTAGTGCTTTTTGTTTGTTATGTGGTCAAGTATGTCTATATGCCTGCATTTCATTGGTTCTTACACCAAATCATCAGTAGACTTTAACCTAATTCCAAAATAACAAAACCTCTTAGCTTATACATAAACTCCCAAAAATGAATTGAGAATTACGCAAGCGAAACCATAGGATTTGAAATTCAAGAAAACACAACAAACAAATTTTATTCGGTATAAATCTATTTTGTTTTTCCACCTTCATACAATTAGTCTGCCGTTGGCAAACAATAAAAGTATATAACAAAGGCACAATGAAAAACAAAATCTACACAAACCGTTTTTAAAATAGTTTATTCGACATATTGTCTCTATAGTTTTGCTTGTGTAATTCTCAATTCATTTTTGGGAGTTTATGTATAAGCTAAGAGGTTTTGTTATTTTGGAATTAGGTTAAAGTCTACTGATGATTTGGTGTAAGAACCAATGAAATGCAGGCATATAGACATACTTGACCACATAATAAACAAAAAGCACTAATTTTGTTGAGACAATATGTCGAAAAAACTATTTTAAAAACGTTTTGTGTAGATTTTGTTTTTCATTGTGCCTTTTTAATATACATACTTTTATTGTTTGCCAACGGCAGACTAATTGTATGAAGGTGGAAAAACAAAATAGATTTATATCGAATAAAATTTGTTTGTTGTGTTTTCTTGAATTTCAAATCCTATGGTTTTGCTTGTGTAATTCTCAATTCATTTTTGGGAGTTTGTGTATAAGCTAAGAGGTTTTGTTATTTTCGAATTAGGTTAAAGTCTACTGATGATTTGGTGTAAGAACCAATGAAATGCAGGCATATAGACATACTTGACCACATAACAAACAAAAAGCACTAATTAAGTTGAGACAATATGTCGAATAAACTATTTTAAAAATATTAAGTTTTTCTTAAATAAAACTATTTCATGCCTCATTAAAAGTTGCATTGGTAAAAAAAATTAAAATTTCGTTTCCAGGGTTGGAAAAATAAATTTTTTTTTTGGTACATGCAATATTTTGTAGTACATGTTATAACCAAAATGGTTGAAAAATTCGAGTTTTTCTTAAACAAAACTACTTTATACCTTATGAAGATTTGCATTGATAAAGAAAATTTTAAAAAATTTAAATTTCGCTTCCAGGGTTGGGAAATTGAAAGTTTTTTTTAAACATAAATGTAACCAAAAAGGCAATTGACGTTGTTTTTTACTAATTAAAACTATATTTATAACCTATATGGTTATAAATATTAAGTTTTTCTTAAATAAAACTATTTCATGCCTCATTAAAAGTTGCATTGGTAAAAAAAATTTAAATTTCGTTTCCAGGGTTGGGAAATTGATATATTTATTCTGCATAAAAATAACCAAAAAGGCAATTGACGTTGTTTTTTTTTGCTAATTAAAGCTGTTTTATAATTCAGGAAGAACAAAATTGGTATTAAAATCTTAAAAAATCAAAATTTCGACTCCTGGGTTGGACAAATGATATATTTTATGGTACATGAAAGTGACCAAAAAGTTTAAAAATTTAAATTCTTTTGTCAAGTAAAACTATGTTACACCTCATTGGTAAAAAAATAAAAATTCCAGAGTTGGGAAATCGAAATATTTTTTGTATATAATAGTACATATGTACATAAATTCAAAATTTTGGGCTTTTGCTGAATTAAACCTATTAGATATTTCAGAAAAATTTAAACTAGTATAAAAAAAATATTATAAATTCGGTTCCAGGGTTGGAAAATTGAAATATTTTTGGTATATAAAAGTACATACATAAATTCCAAATTTTGTTTTTTAGTGAATTAAAGCTATTTTATATATCAGAAAAAATTAAATTAGTATTAAAAAATTAAAAATTCGTTTCCAGAGTTGGAAAATCGACATTTTCCGATTCATAAAAGCAGCCATTTTATTTGTTATATTTTGATTTTTATGATGAATTATACTTACTTTATATATCAGAAAGAAGTAAACTGGTATTCAAAACCAACAAAATCTAAAAGACGATTCTACTGTTGGGCAATTAGAACTTTTTGGGGTACATGAAACGGATTTTATGTTTTTGTTTGTAATTTAAACATATTTCATATTTTTGAAAGACGTTCATAGGTATTAGATATAAGAAAAGCCAAACATTTAGCTTCCTAGCCGAAAAATTTAAACGTTTTCTTAAATATAAAAGTAACCGATAACATCATTTTGATATTTTAATTAAACCTACTTTCTGTTTTGGCAAGAAAGAAAGAAAGAAGAATTACATCTGTGAAGGGTATTTAAAATTCGGCACAGCCGAATATAGCACTTTTACTTGTTTTTTTACAGATTAGATCGTAACTCCACCCAGGAATGTTCTACGTATTAAAAAAATGCATTGTGTAAAATTATAAGCAGATTGTAATACAGGAAGGCGTGCCGCATTCGCCCGCAAGTTGGCTATATATGCTAAATTCATATGAAATAAGTTAAGATGTTAATTTACGGGTCATTTAATAAAACACTGGTAAATTGGATATAAACTATAATTAATTTATTCGACCTGAATCTCTTTCCGTTTACAAATTAATAATAATGAGGAAAAATGTTTAGCAATACTTTAAAAATAAGAATATCGTGATTTTAACAGCAAATGTAATATATCGTTTGTGAGTTCAGACAACAACTGAAAAATATGTGGTCAGTTAAGTCCGGCATCTTTTGAAGTTCAATAACGCCCAGTTGTGTAGTATCGCTTCAATTGCTAAACAAAACGGTGAATTCCCGAATAAAAGCAAACGCACTTCAATTAAATAATATTTGTATCGAATGGGCGTAAGTACATATACAAGTGAAAAAATAAGAATTAAAAGAAATAAAGCGATAAAACAATTAAGTTTGTAAAATAATATCAAAAATAAATATGAACACAAGACGACAGGAGCAGTTGTACCTTCTCGGCTATGATGCCTGCCAAATAATCGGTGCCAAATTGCCTTCAAATGGTCAAGTTTTGCGTGTTTTATTTTACAATATGCGAAAAGTAAAACTAGACTTGCGTGCTAGTGCTTCCCTTGTAGTGAAAGAGGTAGAAGTTTTATGGAACAAAGCACGAATACCACTTAGAGCTTTTGACAAATGTGTCTCAAAAGTTAAAGGTTTGTATTTAGAATGGAGAAACTTGCAAAAAAGTTCGATACGCCGGACATTACTCCAGGAAAAACTCGAAAAAGACTTCGTAAACAAATTTGATGATTTGTTTGATGTCGCACATGCCGATCCATTGGATATTATCACTCTGGCAGAAGATAAGCTTTTTTCAACAAGAAAACAGGGAAGACCTGGTGCAATGATAGGTTGTGACTGCAAGTTGGAGAAAAAAAGGCAAAATCGCTTAGGGAAGAGAAAAAACAATGTCTCCACGAGAAACATACAGTCGTATTGCAATGTAAATATTGAAGGTGTAGTGCGATTTCAGTCATGTCTTCACTTGCAAGTCCTCAGTTTGAATCTATTATATTATTCTGCAATATTTCTTATAAAATTTTATAGATCAATGTGAAGCCGTCCAATGGCAATCAAGTGATGAAGAGACTATTGAAGATTGTGAAGTGCGACAAATTTCAGAGTCAGCATATGAAGTAGGTCCTAGTACTTCAAGAAAAAAACGAGGTAGACATAATTTTATCACACCAAAGCTTGTGTCAGTTTAGATATGTGTAAAGTAAGTGACCGTGACGCCATTCGAATCCTTATAGCAACTGCGCAAGCATTGCAACATAACGTTAGCGATTTAATTATAAATTGCACACGATTTAATTATAAATTGCAAAGTTTCGATTTGATGCAGGAAAAAGAATCCGCGAAACATTTAAAAACAAAGAAATTAAGGCGGTGACTGTTCACTGGGATGGTAAAATGTTGCCATCATTGATGGGTAATGAACAGATTAGCTACTCGGCATCCCAGCGATAACTTCAGGTACGGGAAGACAGCAAGCAACGGCTGTCTTTGACTTACTCAAAGAATGGGATCTCGATGAAAAAGTGGAAGCCCTGTGCTGCGATACTACCGCATCAAACACAGGACGAATACAAGGCGCATGTGTGCTTTTAGAACAAATACTAAACAAAGATCTTCTGTATTATCCATGTCGTCATCACATATTTGAAATACTTTTACGGAGTGTATTTGATGCAAAAATATCAACATCTTCGGGTCCTAGTGTCAAAATATTTCATAGATTTAGAGATGCCTGGACTAAAATAGACAAAAGTAATTTTAAGTCTGGAGTTGAAGACTTACATCTGAAAAATGTTATTGGGGATACAAGGGAGATACAAGAGTTTACATAAAAGAGTTTAAAAGATATGCAACCACGGAAAGATTACAAAGAGCTCCTCCAATTGGCGGTAATTTTCGTAGGCGGGTCACTTCCAAATTTTTCATTTCGAATGCCTGGAGCGTTCCACCATGCACGTTGGATGTCCAAAGCAATATATAGTTTAAAAATTCACTTATTTCGGAACCAGTTCATTTTGGCTGACTGTGAGTTGAATGGAATTAGAGATATATGTGTTTTTATTATAAAAATATATTTAAAAGTTTGGATCAAAGCCGCCATTGCCGCAGAAGCTCCTAACCAAGATTTGAGATTGCTAAAAAGTTTATATCTTTACAATTTAGTTGATGAAAATTTAAGTCGGGATTTAATTCGAAAATTCTGTAATCATTTATGGTACCTATCGCCAGAAATAGTATATATCTATATATATAGATATATACTCAAATTTCAAACAAGTCAAAACGACTCATGGTAGCAGCGCTAGATCGAGCCCATGAAGATGACAACAAAAAAATTTTAATTCTTCCTCATTACATGGAGCAGTACGTTAATAAAAATATTGAAGATTTTATCTCGCAAATAATTTTAAATTTTTTCAACCGATATTGTATCCCAACAGATTTTTTGAAGAAAGATCCTAGGGAATTTAAAAACGACAAATCGTATAAAATTGGCTTGGAAATGGTTGGTAAATTGAAAGTTGTCAATGATACTGCAGAAAGGACTGTAAAGCTTATGGAAGAATACAATCAAGTTTTGTCGCGTGATGAAGAGGAGAAACAGTTTATAATGCAAATTGTAGCTGATTATAGGAAACAATATCCAAATGCAAACAACTCGGTTTTATTAAGCATATGAAATAACTTAAATTAATATATTTAAGTACGAAATTAAATTCAAAAAATAAATAATTTTGTGTGAATATTAAAGTGTAATAAAAAAGTTGGTAAAAACTAAATTAAAGTACTTATTCCTTTTATAAGTTTAGTGAATCTTGAAAATACATTAATGGTTATTTTAAAACAATTTATAAAATTTTTACAATTTGTGGGTGGATGCGGCACGCCTTCCCCTGATGCAATCTACCTAAAATTTTTTATAACATACTTTTTTGTTACGGAGAACATTTATGAAGGGAGTTAAGGTGCTATTTCGCTTTTTTTTAAATAAGGTGCACCCTAATATACATATATATATATATATATATATATATATATATATATATATCTACATATATATATATATATATATATATACATATATATATATATATATATATATATAGATATATATATATATATATATATATATACATATATATTATGTATAAATATATATATATATATATATATATATATATACATACATACATATATATATATATATATATATAGTATATATATGTATATATATATATATATATATATATATATATACACATATATACATGTAGATATTTTATTCAAAATTAACGTATTTCGAAGTATGTCCAAATTTATCATCTTTAAAAATAAAATCCACGCGAAGCCGCAAAAGTAATAAATCTGTAGTTGATCTCTTTAGTACTTGAACACGTGATAATTGTATTTACTACATTTTTATTAAGAAATGACACGCTACAAACGCTGGGTATAAAAGCCAATTTTTCCAAAAACGTGGGTCTTTTTATTTCGCCAGTTTAAGTTGAAAAGAACTAAAGATTGCCGTAAAATTTTATAAAGTGAACAAATAAGATTCCACTTTCTTGAAATATAATAAATAAACGAAGGAAAGATAAAAGACAAACTATTCGATCTGTTCAATAAGGATATGGTGTTTGAGTTTCGTGTTAAGATTTTATAAATGACAAAAGCTCTTCATAATTTTCGCATTTACATAGCGCCATATCCATAGGGATTTGACACTTAGTTTTACATACAAATATCACGAACAATACCTAAGCACTAGAAACAGTTTGGTTGGTAATCATAACCACAGCAATATTCGTAGACAGCAAGAATAAATTCCCGAAATACGGGGAAACGAGAACTTATTGGAGATTCCTGATAAAATTGGAAGATTTTTAGGCTTAAATTTACATCCCGTATCATGCCTCGATTTTTATGTCATAGGTAGTACTCTTAAATCTAAGAATTATGCTAAAAAAATTTTGGAGCGGGCGGTCTTAGCTAGGGAGTTATAGGCCTCTAAAGTTCAAACTGTATATGTCCCTATAACTTCCTTCATATTATCGCTACATAGTTGACATGGATATTATTGGATAGGTCTTGTAAATACCTTTCAAACTGTATAAACAACCTAAGGTTGTACTGATTTGAAAGGCTAGCGGTTAAAAATTAATTTTTTTCTATTGACTATTTTTACAAAAGTACCGTTAAATCGAAAAGGGGTCTATATAATGGTTTTTTTATTATACAGTAAAATGAAAAGTAGACATTCACACCTTTCATTTGACACCTATATCATATATATTTGATAAGGAATGAAGACACTACAGAGGAATTAAAACTTAAAATAAGGCCAGATATGATATTACTGAACGTTGAAACATATGATAGAGATGTAAAACAAGCTAATTATTAGGAGGGTACGCATACAAATGTATAATAGATTGTTTTTAAATTTTTTTGCTACTTGCAATATAAGAGTATGCACATATTTAAGTATTTTTGTATATCAGTTTTTGCAATATGAAAATCTTTACTCACTGTTCGACATACATAGAGGGAAAATCCTTAAGCCCGGCCGGAGGCCGGCAATGCAGAAAAGCTTTACACAGCGAAGCCTCTGTTCGACATACATAGAGGAGAAAATCCTTAACCCCGGCCGGAGGCCGGCAATGCAGAAAATCTTTACTCAGCGAAGCCACTGTTCGACATACATAGAGGAGAAAATCCTTAAGACCGGCCGAAGACCGGCAATGCAGAAAATCTTTCCTCAGCGAAGGCCGGCAATGCAGAAAATCTTTACTCTGCGAAGCCACTGTTCGACATACATAGATTAGAAAATCCTTAAGCCCGGCCAGAGGCCGGCAATGCAGAAAATCTTTCTTCAGCGACGCCACTGTTCGACATATGTACATAGAGGAGAAAATCCTTAAGCCCGGCCGGAGGCCGGCAATGCGGAAAGTCTTGCACTTATATAAAATAGTAGAACATAAAAATTATTTTAGATAAAAATATTTATCAGGGCTCGTTGTTGTAGATAATACTATGAGGAAGAAAATCTTAGAGCCCGGCAGAACATTTTTAGTCCACTATTACCACAAGAAAGATTAAAAAAATTTTTGTGTTCCACTTATTGTATATTTGTGTCAGAGTACTTCAAAATCACGATTTTTCTTGATTTTGTTCAGCACGCAAATTTTTGTTCATTGTAAAGATTAAAGAAAAATTCAATGATGATTAAAAATCATTTCATTCTGATGTATACATCAAATTCTGATTATGAGTAAAATTAACAAAAGCATTTTATGAGCAAGATCGCACAGGCAAGAGAAGGGCTTGCAGTAAATTCATCGTGTCCAAACGCTCTTATTCTCATTAATTCACACAACATGTTTGAACCGACCGTCTGTGTAACTTGAGCAATATGATATACGAACAATGCAAACAACATAACCAATTCAACACTGATACATGAGTGGAGGTACAGGTTTAGTCTTTATTTGAATTTGTTCATGAAAAACAAAGTTAAAGGGAATACACATGGGCAAATGCACGGTGGTTTATGGGACTTTTTTCTTTACAAAATTGAAACAAATGAGAATGTGTGCACAAGTTTGATCATTTGGTTGTTTTTTATTGTTAAACATGTGTCCGATTAAGAGAACAAATTTAGTTGAATTACATACGCCGAAATACACATGCAAATATGACAACAGGGAAAAAAAATTTTTTAAGTCAAATTTCCAAGAAAGTTTACACCTTGTCGCCTCGGCGTAAGGGAAAAAATATAATACGGTCCATATTAAGTGAAATAATTATGGAAAACGAATAAGTACTGGAGGGCTACTTATGCTGCAGAAAATTTGTGCTTCTCAATTTTAGCTTAATAAGAAATACAAATTAAATAACACAAAAAACACCACTGTAAAGGAGAACAAATAAAAATAAACAAAAATAATAATAAATATTATTTGCAATATCGAACTGCAAATAAAAATAATATTTTCTTAAAAAAATTTCCTATTTTGTCATAAACAACGCGAATGGACATCATAAACCACTGTAAATTAAAATAAAAAAACAAGCGTGCCTTTGTTGATGGGAATGAACAAATTCATACACAATGATTTCTTGCTTTTTGTACTTTAATGTTGATCAAATTTTTGAGCGTTGAGCGGAATAGACAAGTACACAAGTTAACAAGTTTGATTCGACCTATGATGAAAATAAGCAAGTGTTCAACTTGCATGTGGTTCGATTGCCTTATAATGAACAACGCATATAAAAGCTTGTGCAAGTTTGATTAATGTTTTTATTCCTAGCTTAAAAAAGATTATTGTTGTGAGTAAGCCGATGTGTTTAGCATCAGAACCAGCAAAGAGGCATATGTTCGGTTGATTTAAAATCAACAACAAAAGAGAGTGTGCGGGCAAGGTTGATCATTTGCAAATAAAAGACAAGTTTTTTGTGCCTTTGTTATTGTTGAACGGTTTTTTAATCAACAAGTGAAGTTCTCTGATTTGTGTGCACTTAATACTTGTAATTCAATTCAAAAATAACTATCTTCAAATTTGAAGTCCTCTGTAGTGTATTCATTCCTTATTATATATTTATGATATAGGTGTCAAATGAAAGGTGTGAATGTCTTCTATTAATTTTAGTATAAAATAAAATGCCGTTGTATAGAACCGTTTTCGATTTAGCGGTACTTTTGTAAAAAAAAAATCAATATAAAAAATTTAACTTTTAACCCCTAGCCTATCCAAATCAGTACAATTTTAGACTACCGTTTGAAAGGTATTTACAAGATATTCATATCAATAATGTAGCGTTAATTTGGAGGATGTTATAGGCATACATATGTTTTGACTCTAGAGACCTGTATCTCCCAAACTAAAAGCGTCCACTCCAAATTTTTTTAGCATAATTCTTAGATTTAAGAGTATTAACTATGACAAAAGTTTCATGAAAATCGGAGCATGATACGGGATGTATATTTGTTCCGATTTTTATATAAAATAAGTCAATTGGGCCCCCTAAAAATGCTTAAACTGGTGAGCTCAATCATTATTCAACTCGAATTTTCTAGCATGCAATAATTTTAATCATACATAATTTATAATTATCATAGCAAACAATGCAACATTTAGTTACATAAGAAAGAATAATTGAAAACATAGCAGATCCAACAACAACACATGCAGCAATGTAACCATCTCTTTCGAACTTACAGAACTTATCATGCACAGGTGAATGGCCATTCATCGTTGGAATTTTTACAGTGAGTAAGTGATAAAATCTATTTAGTAAATGCAATATGTATTAGTAATCTCCACGAATTCAAGAACAATAATAATAAGTGGTCAAAAATTAACAAATCCAAAGGAAAAAGATTTAATAACTTTTTATATTAAACAAAACTGCAGTAATCCAATATTCAAGTTTACAAAGATTACTAATGTGATTTTTCATAAATTCATTACAAATATATTGGTCAAGAGTGTTATTGTGGGAAATAATATATAAAAGAAAATCGAAGGAAAGTGGCATAGACAAATTAATTAGTACACAACGAATCTTCCAGGTATTTAGATGCATTATTTATTTTACTGGAATATTTATTTAATTTAAAACAAGTAAAAGTGCTATATTCGGCTGTGCCGAATCTTAAATACCCTTCACAGATGTAATGCTTCTTTCTTTCTTTCTTGCTAAAACAGAAAGTATGATCAAAATGCTGTTATCGGTTATTTTTATATTTAAGAAAACTTTTAAATTTTTCGGCTAGGAAGCTTAATGTTTGGCTTTTCTTATTTCTAACACCTCTGAACGCCTTTCAAAAATATTAAATATGTTTAATTTAAAAACAAAAAGTAAAAATCCGTTTCATGTACCCCCAAAAAGTTCTAATTGTGCAACTGTAGAATAGTCCTTTAGATTTTTTTGGTTTTTAATACCAATTTATTTCTTCCTGATATATAGAGTAGGTATAATTCATTATAAAAATAAAAAATAGCATATTATATGGTTACTTTTATGAATAAACAAATTTCGATATTCCAACCCTAAAATTGGATTTTTAATTTGTTTGGTTTTTAATACCAATTTAACTCTTCCCGAAGAATAAAAGAATTTCATTTGAATTAAGATTTTTATAGACTAATTGTTCGAAATTTTAATTAAATCTCAGAAAGACATGATAAATATTCCAAGGCACAAAGGCAAGTCAAATTCAGTTTTTGTTATTCAACTTACACAGCAGAGCAGAACAGCTGTTTTCGAAAGACGCAACCCTTTCATCATCAGTGCTCATGTGTATTGTGTTTGTTACAACCTGATGTTAACATGTTATTGTTATAATACCCGTGTTACCGTTTGATTATTTTTTCTTCATGTCCCATTTTTCTGAATTTTTTGTTCCATCATACCTAAGTCAAACTTTTTTGGTTTGAATTTTACACTTAAGAACATGAGAACGTTTTTCCAATGTATTATTGGTAGGTCAAGCAAGCCATAGCTTAAACTTGTATGTAGAATTTTAACGAACATTTTATATTGCTATATTAAATTGAATTAAGATTTTTATAGGCTAATTGTTCGAAATTATCAGAAAGACATGATAAATATTCCAAGGCACGAAGGCAAGTCAACATCAGTTTTGCTATTCAACTTACACAGCAGAGCAGAACAGCTGTTTTCGCAAAACGCAACCCTTTCATTTCATTCACAAAAAACCAAAATTAAGAACTTATAGGGCTACTTTTATGTACTAAAAAATTTCGATTTTCAAACCCTGGGACCGTATTTTTAATTTTTAAAATTTTTAATACCAATTTAATTCTTAAAACAGGTTTAATTCACTGAAAAAACCAAAATTGGGAACTTATATGGTTACTTTTATCTACCGAAAAATTTCGATTTTCCCACCCTGGAACTGAATTTTGAATTTTTAATACCAATTTAATTCTTCCTGAAGTATAAAATAGGTTTAATTCACTAAAAAAAACAAAATTTGGAATTTAAGTGGGTACTGGAAGCGAATTTTTTTGTTTTACCAATGCAATTTTTAGTAAGGTGCAACATAGTTTTACTTGACAAAAAATTAAAATTTGTTACGTGATCCTAACAGCACTTAAGGGACTTCTGCGGCTAGCTCGGTACAGCAATTTTGGGTCATGTGCTTTCAACCACCCTCAATCCTGAGGACCATTAGCAATTATTATTTACTTCTACTTGCATCTTACTTTACTTACTCACGTCATCATTCGGGAAGTTAGCTGTTTCTTCCAGCTAACCCCATTACCCTACCTAGGTCATCTTCACATCCTCTACATTTTGGAAATGACCCCTCAGCCACACACATCTACACACCCACACTTACCTTTCAATCATATTCCCCCTCCTACAATTAATTTTAGCCAATCATTTTTTTTTTCTTTTCAACTTCAAACAACCATGATTATTATTTATTAATTATCTTACTCTTAAATAATTGCTAAACTAAATAATTCTAAAACAAAAATTTCTTATATACTACCTAATCTGCCAGAATGTAGGAAATCAAACAAACAAAAAAAACAAACATTCGGATAGGTATCTCAATTCGTCGATTTTAGGGCCTTCTTGAACATACCAGGATGTATCTAAAAATTCCCTGAGAGAGCTCCCTAAGGTACACAAATCTTAACACTATACGGAGTTTACTAACATAAAATTTTCTGCCGTAAAATCATGGACTGAGGACCTATACAGAAAACATATCAATTTAATATGCCTGACAGAAAAGTTTACAGTGGATTCTGACTTAACACTATATACACATACTAACACAAAAATATTTAAAATTTTGACGCTCGTTTTAATTTCTAAATATCAATATATATAAAAAAAACTTTTAGCGATTTTTGGCTGATAATCTCCAATCTATCACGTATAATTTCTTTTTTTTTTGTTTTGTTTAAAATATATTTCTTTAATCTAGCATTATCATAAGTTACAATATCAAATACCATACATAGTTTTCGCATACAGTCGCTTACTGCCTCGATGTCTGACCCTCCAAGGGTTGCCGGCGGTTGGGCTCTGGCCGTACTAGGTCCGGAAGTGTCGTGGCTACTCCGCTATTCTTCTAGCACATGCTACTCCTTCCTTTTATTCCACACTAATTTTTTTAACGTACCGCTGGGGTTTTTTTTATTTTTTATTTAATTATTTGTGGGTGCTTTCTTTCTTATACACGTAGGACTTAGTTTTATAAAAAAGTTTTAATTGTTTTGCTTGTGTTTCATACATGAAAAGGTCTTTCTTTATTCTCTGGTTTTATTACGTTGGTTTTCATGCCATCAATTTTACATCTTTATTTATTTCTATGAAGGCTTGTGTGTTCTTTTTTTAATTTTTTTGTTCACTACGCTTTTGGTCGACTCAACTTTGTTAATTTTTTCCGATTTCTTACAACAAAATCTTAAAGACTTTAGCCACTCGTTTCAACACCACGATCAAAAAACCTCCCCTTTTTTCACATTCATGCCTCTTTTATACAATCGCCGATACTTTCCAATTTTCCTGTGGTTCCAAATCCCCATCTTGAAACATTCCTAACATTCCCATATTTTCCCTGTTTATTTTCTTTCCCTAACGTTACTTATTTATTTTACATAGGTATATATATACATATTTTGGTATGCAAGGAATGTTCTAGACAAAATTCCTCCCGCGCATAGCCATCTTTTTTTTTTTCTTCCTAGCCATTTAATTGTTCTCCTTGGCATCTGATTATTTTGAGATGTTTCCCAGCCCCTACAAATTATTCCTAGTACTGTCGCGCTTTCTTTTAAATGTTGATGGCTCCCCTTTTCCCTGCCAGAATTTGCCCGCTTCATTCTCCTGTAGTACCAGGGTATTAAAATAAAATAGCAAGCTGCTGCTTTTTATTTCCTACCAACAACCATTATACTAAAGTAGTAACATATTTTCTCCTCACTACTAGAACCGTTTAAAAATTACCAGAAATACCTTTATGACATTGCCAACCTCAATTCTTGTGCTTGTTTCCCTTTTCATTCATAATTATCAGCTGTGACGAAATTCTCTGTTCATTCATCATCAGCTGTGTCTGTCTAACATCTCACTTTTACAATTTCCTGACACGTTTATTAATTCAGGATTGCATAGACAGAAGATTGACAGCTCGATCATTTAATTTCTTTTTTTGTTATTTATTCAGGACAATACAAAAACATCACCATGATAATGGTCCGGGACGCCGCTTCGGTAAGTAATTGCATATTATCAAGGCCTATATCTTAATAGCTCTTTCCACTTTTTAGTGATGGGCAATTCATGATCATCATTACCCTTGCGTCATTAAGCCACCGCAACAATACACCGGTGCTGTATTCGCCGGACACAGGAATGGTGTGCGTTGCTGGTTGATGAGGTTAAGCTTTACGTGGGGAACTCCCACACCCTGAGATATACGCCGGGCATAACCATCGGAATTATCATTTCAATTTGTATACTACCGGAGAGTAAGTATTGCCTAGATTGTTATGAATCATCATTTATTGCATTTTTACAAGAACGATCATTTCTTATGACCTCATAGTTTTATGTCTTTGGTGTGATAAATCCCTATAGCTTTTCCTTGTAGATTTTCCAATTCGAACATGTTATTTCCTACGGGTCGCAATACTCTGCATTTTAAAAATTTCTTACAAAACTTGGCATTTCTGTTTTTTTCAAAATTACTTCCTATCATATTCCTGCGATAGACTTCTTGCCCAGGTACTAGTTTTATTGCTCTAGCCTTTTTATTATAACGTTCTGAAGACCGGATATAAGCTTCATGCATATTTTTGCGTATCTTCTCCCGAATTGACTCTAACTTTTTGTTGTTCGGCCGGTTAATAATTTCATGATCTGAGAGCCAGGCCAATTTTCGAGCTATTTTGTAATCACTACCACTCGTGAACATATGGTATCCGGTGAAACTCCTGTTGTCGCATGGAACGAATTTCGTAAGGCGCATTCTATCTCCGACAGATATTAGTCCCACTCGCGATGGTCCTCCTCCAAATAACTTCTAATTGCAGCTAGCACAGATTGGTTCACTCTTTCAGAAGCGTTAGACTGTGGTGAATATACGGCAGTTTTTAAATGGGTGATTTTATACGTTTCGATCATTTTTACAAACGACTTTGAAATAAACTGTGAACCGTTGTCACTATGAATTATTTCAGGGACTCCGAATTTATGAAAAATTTCATTTCTCAGGAATTTGATTACGTTAGTAGCAGTGGCTTCACGCATTGCTTTTAAAAATGTAAATTTAGAAAAATTGTCAACTACGATAAAAATAAAACAATTTCCGCTCTTAGATCGAGGGTATTTACCTAAAAAGTCGATATACAATTTTTGGAAAGGCCTTTCAGTAATTACTTCTTGACCTACTCCGGGCATTAATCTTTGGTTCGCTGGTTTAGACTCTTTACACACTGTACAATTTTTTACATATTCTCTGATTTGTATTGTCATTCGTGGCCAATAGTAGAAACGTTTTACTTTCTCTACTGTCTTAGTTGTTCCACAATGGGCCGAGATGTTAGAGGCATGGGCTGTTTCTATTATTGTTGTGGTCATGTTTGCAGGTATCCACAATTTCCAATTTTCCATCTCCTTCATTTCTTGTTCGCACGACAATTTTTTAAAAATCATTCCATCGACAACTTTCAAATCGGGAAGTTTAGACTGATTTTCTAATATGTGGGTTTTTAGCTGTTGATATTCCTCTACTTCAAATTGTTCGGGAGCAATAGCGATCATTTGTTTTAGACTTACTTCATTGACTGACAATAGCAACCGGGAGAGCATGTCTGCTACTATATTATCAGAACCTTTCCTGTGTTCGATATTAAAATTGAATCCTTGCAACTGTAATGACCATATTGCTAGTCTTCCGCTAAGGTCTTTCAAGTTCATCAGCCATTTGAGGCTGGCATGGTCGCTTATAACAGTGAAAGGCATCAGCTCTACATACGGCCTAAATTTCTTGATAGCCATTACCGCGGCGTAACACTCCTTTTCTGTGACACTGTAGTTTTTCTGGCATGAATTTAATTTTTGCGAAAAAAAAGCTATTGGATTCTCTTGCTGCTTTTCGTTATATTGGAACAACACTGCGCCTATCCCATAATTGGAAGCATCACATTGGATGTAGAAATGTTTGGAAAAATCTGCGTGTTTTAGCACTGGTGACGTTGTTAAGGCTTTTTTAAGATTTTCAAACGCTTGAGCTGCTTCGGGAGTCATGTTGAAATTTTTTGATTTTTTTAAAAGATCCGTTAGCGGTGCGGAGATTGTAGCAAAGTCTTTAATGAAGCGCCTATACCATCCCGCAGTCCCAAAAAAAAACTTCTTACCTCTCGAGTTGTTTTTGGTATTTTTATGTTTCTAATCGACTCTATTTTTGCTGAGTCTGTTTTTAATACACCTCCTCCGATAATAAAACGTAGATATCGCAGCTCCTGGAAACAAAATTGGGATTTTTTTAATCCTATAGTTAAATGGAGGCACTTTGCGACTTCACGTAGTAATTTTAGGTGTACGTCAAACCCACTAGATATTACCAGGAAATCATCTAGGTATACGAAAACGTTTTCCTTTAATCTAGATGGAATAACTTTATCCATTAATCGGCAAAGTCTTTGTGCCGCGTTGCACAATCCGAATGACATCACTCGAAATTGGTACAACGGGCGCCCTGCAACGGTGAATGTTGTGTATCTTTTACTATCATCATCCATTTCGATTTGCCAGAATGCGTATTTGAGATCCACACTACTAATGTAGTGTGTATCGTCTATTCGGCTTAATATCCCATTTATATTTTGTAGCGGATATGCATCTTTCACGGTCAGGGCATTTAATTTGCGCGCATTCAGACAAAATCGATTTTTTTCTGGTTTCCGAACCACTGTCGTACGGTTCCTCCATGGGCTATCGCTTTCCTCTATTACTCCCAATTTAAGCATATTATCTAATTCACTATACGTAATTTGTTGTACTGCCGGAGAAATTGGATAGTATTTGTCTTTAACTGGCACCGCTCCCTCGATCAGTCTAATGACGTCCTTTTCAAGATGTGATCGACCTAGACCTTTCTCTTCAAATGAACCGAATTCTTCAATTACCTCTTGCAGTTGCTTTCGTTGTACTTAATTTAAAATATGTGGTTTGATCATATGCTGCCGGTCATTCGCACTCATGTCTTCTTTAACTTTTTCTGTAATTATCTCGGCTACATTCAGGTCTGGTGGTATCATTTCAAAACTTCTAACAAAATCTACTCTCAGATATAGCTCTTCTTCCAGATCAGGGCATAAGTACAGGATGATTTGGTGCTTTTGTTCTTTAAATACCATACTAGCGTTTATTCTACCTAAAATTCTATATTGTTTACCTCCCGCCGTTTTTACATAGGTCCACATGGGTATTATTTTCGAATCTGTGTTTTGAACAAACTCTCTAAAATTTTTTCCAATTAAGCTCACGGTTGCCCCTGTATCTAGCAATCCTGTTATCTTCTTACCATTTATTTCTACTTCTAAAAAAATTCGCGTATCACTATAGCACTTGCTCACCTTGGTGACTGTCTCTAAAATCAGTTTTTTTCTTTCTCTACGTTCTGAAAAATTTTTTCTAATCTTTAGGATGCGTTTCGATAAGTTTCTAGGCTGGTTTTCGAAAATTCGGGCTTTAATTTGTTCATAATTTTGTTTCTTTACTTCCCTAGGTAGATAATGACGCATGCTTGGCCACACTTTCTTCTGGATTTCTGATGGTATTGATTGTGTTTGTTTATTTTGGTTATCCGATTTGTTGCTAATTATATTTTGGGGTTTTGCCACTGACGTGAGCACCCCGCAGAACTCACGCCTGTCCACCGGTTTTCCTGTTTGCAGTCAGGACACTTTGGTGCAACTACGTTTGCTTTACCGCATCGGTAGCAGAATAACTTACGCTCCTGTGATTCACAGTCTCTAAAGCCGTGTCCTTCAGTCTGACAATTCCAACACATGATAGATTTTTTCTGCTGAATGTCTTTTAGTGCAGCGACTTCTTCATAACATGGCTGTCGTTCGCGGTCATCTAGCTCCTCTTCTGTTTCGAGACACACTTCATGTACTGCCCTTATTGGTCTTGGCATATGGTTCGACGCTCTAACATCCCGTCTGGGAAAATTACGCTCTGCCTCTAGACATTCTAGCCGAAGTTGCTCTACTGAAGCGACTACAATAGGATAAACAATTCTAGCTATACTCTCTTTCACATTTCTTTTCATAGTTTTTATCATATCCAATTCTGTTATTGGCTGTATCAACCTAGAATGTAGCTTGTTCATTTCGTAGAAGAAATTATCTAAACACTCATTTACATATTGCTTTCTTTCCACTAGATCTCTCATTATTTCGAAGTTGGAGGTATTCGCAGCGAAGAGCTGGCCAATTCATCCCTCCATGTGTGCGGATACGCAGCCAATACCAATCTTTCGCCGCTCCGGTTACTAGCAAGTGGAAATCTCTAAGAATTTCTTCCCACTTCTCATCATTGTGGGCCTGTAGATGCTCCACTCGGAATATAAAATCCTCCACACTCATGTGAGTATTATTTCCATTAAACACTAGTCCCCATTTATCTACTCTAATATTAATTTTATCTGAAGGTCGCCCCTGAATGTTAGCTTGACCTGCGCGGTAGGTTTCCGATCCGGATGAGCCTATACTGTATGTACCCTTCCCACTCCGGATTACTGGTTCTGTGGACTGGCGTGATTTTAGATTATGATGCGGTAAGCTATAATTTCTGCTCATGTTGTTTTCCGGCACCCTATTGCTCATGTTATAAAAACTAGCATTCGGTTGCGACAATTCATTGTTATCGATAGGCTGCCTGTTACTTTCTGCTGTGGCGGCTGGTCGAGCTGCTATTGGCTCTGATTCCGGGTTTCGACCACTTGCCAAGCCTCGTATGATCGTCGTTAAATCTCCCACCAATTTTCTCAGCTCCTCTGTTTCTCTGTGTATAATACCTTTCACTTGGTTTTCTAAGGCTGACTGAGTGCTTCGGCTCTCGTCGCTCCCCACCTGCCTAGCCTCCTGCTCATTTCGGGCGGTAAATACTGGGGCACTATCAGTTATTCTTGATGGACCTGCAACATTTGGGCCTTTGGACGCTACAGCTTGTTGACTTCTCGTTTATATCGTTTCTGACATGTCTACTATATTTGAATTGCTACTTGTTTGCATTTTTAAGTCACAAAATTTTCTTTGTTTCGCCTCGACTACGTAGGAATTATTGAAATCTGTTTCCCTCTGTCGTTTTCTATCTGCCCGAGCTGTCTCGCTCATCCCTTGCTATATCCCACCCAAGAAATGTTTTTATGCGCCTCACTGGGGCTGATTTCGCGGCACTGTAAAAAAAACAAATGGCTCTAAGACTTGTAAAATATTTTATACTCTTTCATATGGACGGATGCTTGACTGATGTCTTTACTATTATATTTAATAAACTATATACTGCTATTAGTTTCTTTAATTTAGTGATTTGGTAAATCCGTATTTTAGGTGCGACCCTGTAAAAATCTTAACTAGGTTATATATATATAAAAAAAGGTAAAGTTATCACAACAAATTGCGGTATACAAAATATATTCGGTCCTAATTTATAAAATCGATTGCTTGTGTTGTAGACGATCCCGAAAAAATATTTCGGTACGATGTTTATGCTGTAAATCCTGTTTCGACAAATCCGACTGGATATTTATATTAGGCTATATTATTATTGGTTATACAGGGTGGTCCAAAAGAAACCAAGGGGTGTAAAAGTTTAATAACTTTTTTGTTTATTAATTTTTTTTATTTTATCTTTCAGATTATATAATATACAAAATGGAAATTTTTTTACACTAAGTATGAAAAATTATGTCTCTTAAATGACCACCGTTTTCAGCTTCGCACTGATGGGCTCTTTTTAGAGCATTTTCCATAACATCTTTCAAAACTTGTGGCTGTAGCGTTCGAATTTCTGCAACAATGTTTGCCTTGAGTTCAAGGATTATCTCTGGCTTGTTCACATACACTCGCTCCTTCAAAAAACCCCAAAGAAACTCACTTAAATTATGTGGATTAGCAGAGTTTCTTATATATGGGTAAAACAAAATATTTCCTTAATAGTTGTAACTAACTACATTCACTTCTTAATTATTAGGTATGTTTTAGATTTTTCTCTTTTTTTTCAAAAAAAACTTTCTTTCAACTTTTGTGTAGGGGGTTTCATTTTGAAGGTTGTGGCGTGTGTGATCGTCGCTTCTGTTTTGTATAGCTCTCTGTATTTAGAGCAAATGATGATGTGATCAATCAGTCAAAAAAAACTATTGCTATCCTTGAAGCCGACGTGTACTCTAACTCCGTTTCGTTTAGGTATTGGTTTCTCCAGAGGTCAGTTTATAGTTTTGCCGATTATCTCTACACTACAGCATTGCTAGTGCGGCTATCGTTCGTCTCACTATATAATTGCTCCACGACTTACGCTTCTTTCTAACATTATTTAATTCTACAAAAAGAAAATTCTATACATAGGCACTTGGGGCGTACTATTAGTCTACCATGTAACATAGCTAAGGACTTTCCCTGCTGCCGTTGAACTTATTACCTGATAACTGTTCTTCCCAACCTTCTGTTTCTCATCATATAACGGACTTTTACCCCAAAGCGGATAAAACGGATATGATGTATCTTCATCAGGCTGTGGAGTTCGGATATCATTTACTTATGGTCTATTATCAAACTATTGGGCTATGGTTTTGTGCGTTGCTTTTCTGCACACATCTTGATGATTACTTTCTGGTTTAAACATTGTTTTAGATTGGGCGCCATATTTTTACGTGATCCTAACAGCACTTAAGGGACTTCTGCGGCTAGCTCGGTACAGCAATTTTGGGTCATGTGCTCTCAACCACCCTCAAGCCTGAGGACCAGTAGCAATTATTATTTCCTTCTACTTACATCTTACTTTACTTACTCACGTCATCATTCGGAAAGTTAGCTGTTTCTTCCAGCTGCCCATTACCCTACCTAGGTCATCTTCACATCCTCTACATTTTGGAAATGACCCCTCAGCCACACACATCTACACACGCACACTTACCTCTGAATCATATTCCCCCTCCTACAATTAATTTTAGCCAAACATTTTTTTTTCTTTTCAACTTCAAACAACCATGATTATTATTTATTAATTATTTTACTCTTAAATAATTGCTAAACTAAATAATTCTTAAACAAAAATTTCTTATATACACCCTAATCTGCCAAAATGTAGGAAATCAAACAAAAAAAAAACAAACATTCGGATAGGTATCTCAATTCATCGATTTTAGGGACCTTATGAACATACCAGGATGGATCTAAAAATTCCCTGAGAGAGCTCCCTAAGGTACACAAATCCTCACACTATACGGAGTTCACTAACATAAAATTTTCTGCCGTAAAATCATGGACTGAGGACCTATACAGAAAACATATCAATTTAATATTCCTGACAGAAAAGTTTACAGTGGATTCTGACTTAACACTATATACATATACTAACACAAAAATATTTAAAATTTTGACGCTCGTTTTAATTTTTAAATATCAATATATATAAAAAAAACTTTTAGCGATTTTTGGCCGATAATCTCTAATCTATCACGTATAATTTCTTTTGTTTTTTTTGTTGTTTAAAATATATTTCTCTAATCTAGCATTATCATAAGTTACAATATCAAATACCATACATAGTTTCCTCATACAGTTGCTTACTGCTTCGATGTCTGACCCTCCAAGGGTTGCCGGCGGTTGGACTCTGGCCGTACTAGGTCCGGAAGTGTCGTGGCGACTCCGCTATTCTTCTAGCACAGGCTACTCCTTGCTTTTATTCCACACTAATTTTTTTAACGTACCGCTGGGGGTTTTTTTTTTTGTTTCATTATTTGTGGGTGGTTTCTTTCTTATACACGTAGGACTTAGTTTTATAAAAAAGTTTTAAATGTTTTGCTTGTGTTTCATACATGAAAAGGTCTTTCTTTATTCTCTGGTTTTATTACGTTGGTTTTCATGCCATCAATTTTACATCTTTATTTATTTCTATGAAGGCTTGTGTGTTCTTTTTTTAATTTTTTTGTTCACTACGCTTTTGGTCGACTCAACTTTGTTAATTTTTTCCGATTTCTTACAACAAAATCTTGAAGACTTTAGCCACTCGTTTCAACATCACGATCAAAACAGAAAACCTCCCTTTTTTCACATTCATGCCTCTTTTATACTCTCGCCGATACTTTCCAATTTTCCTGTGGTTCCAAGTCCCCAACTTGAAACATTCCTAACATTCCCATATTTTCCCTGTTTATTTTCTTTCCCTAACGTTACTTATTTATTTTGCATAGGTATATATATACATATTTTGGTATGCAAGGAATGTTCTAGACAAAATTCCTCCCGCGCATAGCCATCTTTTTTTTTTCTTTCCTAGCCATTTAATTGTTCTCCTTGGCATCTGATTATTTTGAGATGTTTCCCAGCCCCTAAAAATTATTCCTAGTACTGTCGCGCTTTCTTTTAAATGTTGATGGCTCCCCTTTTCCCTGCCAGAATTTGCCCGCTTCATTCTCCTGTAGTACCAGGGTATTAAAATAAAATAGTAAGCTGCTGCTTTTTATTTCCTACCAACAACCATTATACTAAAGTAGTAACATATTTTCTCCTCACTACTAGAACCGTTTAAAAATTACCAGAAATACCTTTATGACATTGCCAACCTCAATTCTTGTGCTTGTTTCCTTTTTCATTCATAATTATCAGCTGTGACGAAATTCTCTGTTCATTCATCATCAGCTGTGTCTGTCTAACATCTCACTTTTACAATTTCCTGACACGTTTATTAATTCAGGATTGCATAGACAGAAGATTGACAGCTCGATCATTTAATTTCTTTTTTTGTTATTTATTCAGGACAATACAAAAACATCACCATGATAATGGTCCGGGACGCCGCTTCGGTAAGTGATTGCATATTATCAAGGCCTATATCTTAATAGCTCTTTCCACTTTTTAGTGATGGGCAATTCATGATCATCATTACCCTTGCGTCATTAAGCGACCGCAACAAATCTTTAAACTTTCTTGGTCACTTTCATGTAGATACCACAAAATATTGATTTTTTAAGATTTCAATACCAATTTTGTTCTTCCTGAATAAGTTAGTCCTGAATAGTTAGCAAAAACAAGAACGTCAATTGCCTTTTGGGTTACCTTTATGCATAAAAAATATTTCAATTTCCCAACCCTGGAAACGAATTTTTTTCTTTTTGTTTTTTTACCAATGCAACTTTTAATGAGGCATGAAATAGTTTTATTTAAGAAAAACTTAATATTTGTAACCATTTTGATTACTTTCATGTACTAGAATATATTGCAGTTATCCAACTCAGGAATCTAAAATTAGATTTTTTTTTAATATTTGATACCAATTTTGTTTTTCCTGAACTAAAAAATTGCTTTAATTAGTAAAAAAACTGACGTTAGTTGCCTTTTTGGTTACTTTATGTATAAAAAAATTTCAATTTCCCAGCCCTGGAAGCGAAATTTTATTTTTTTACCAATGCTTGTCTTCGTTAGGTATAAAGTAGTGTTATTTAAGTAAAATTTACAATCTTGAACCATATTGGTCACCTTCATGAACCATAAAATATGGCACTTGTCCAACCCTGGATTCGAAATTTTAATTTTTTGGAAATTTTTTAAAACAGTTTCGTTTTTTGTAAAATATAAAATAGGTTTAAGATTGTTTTTTATGTGGCCTTGTTTGCGTTGTATAATTATTGTTGACTAAATGTCTTTAGCTAATTGCGGCTTAACTTTTTCTTTATGTCAATACAAATTCCTTTTATTGCATATTTTACCCGACGTTTCGTCAAATGTTTTTTGGTGACTTTTTCAACGGTTTGTCTATTTGAAATTGAAATTAAAACTTCAATAATTACAATACATACACACCAAAGTAATTTTACATGGATACTTACAATTATTCAAAAATATATTAAAAACATAAATAAAAATTCAAAATTAAAAATGATCAAAATTAAATTTTTTAACATTTATTTATTACTTAAAGCTACTCTGAAACTTCTGCTGATGTTATCTGTGTCCTCCACGCTGCTGGTCATCTTGTCGCGATGTGGAGGCTTAGGTCTAGTTGACCGGTCTGTACTGGCGGGGGCAGCTGTTATCAGTAGCCCCTGGTAGGGTCACCCATGCCAGACTGGCCAACAACTAAGTACCGACCAAGAACCACCCTCCCCGGACTCGATAGCGTCTGTTTTTCCCCATGGGGCGGCTATCGAGTCAGTCCGTTTCTCCTTCCAATGGACCATGTCCAAATCCATCAGCGTCTGTATCCCATTTTGGGCGGCTGATGGTCTGCGTCTGTATCCAGGTGGGTCGGCAGCTTTTTAACCTGGCAGTAGGTATAAAATTCACCAATCAACCCACTAAATGGAAAAAAATAAGCCAACCCCACGTACCCGGTTAGGGGCTTAATAATCTCGGGGACCCTATTCCCGCGGCGCAAGTAGCAGGCCGCGGTGAATCGAAAGCTACTGCTGCTCAGGCTGGCCGGGTGTCCACATCAGGCCCGACCAGTCTGCGGACTACTGACGTGGTGGGCAATCAGCCTGGATTAACAGGGCTGATCGCTGTTGAGATAGGGGCAAAACACACGGCAACGGGTGGCTGCCCTAGTATTAGCAGCGAGGTACCTCTGTCTTTCGCTCCAAGTACCTCAAAAGCTGCTCAGGTCCTTACCGGTAAAACGGTAAAACCCCCTTATTCGGGTGCGAAGGGAATGGAAAGGCCTAAGCCGTCCAAACTCGTCGCCTCCAAAGCGCACATTGCGCAGGAAAAGGCAAAGAGGATTACTTCTAGCCGCAGTACTGCGTCACCCACTGCCAATCCCGGCAAAAACATATCTATCCCTTCGCGCAAAAGTGCTTCACGCAGGGCCAACGCTGCGAGGCGCTCCGCCTTAAGAACTATTTCGCACTTTGGTACGACCCCGGTTGACCAGCTTTCTGAAAAGCAGGCAGCCTCTCTAAACTGGGCACAGGCTCATGTGTCGAGGCTGCAAATAAACTCCTCCCCCGCACCCGCCACGGTTGCGGCGCCTAAACGGCAACGTTCGGAAGAGGAGAACGATGCAGCTAGGGCTTCTAGGGCAAAACGTCCTAAGAACATCCCTTCGAAGGGCGCCTTTAGTGAAATCGCCAAAGGCAATCTCATAAGGGCCATAATCGACAGGGATGCGTCAGACGGCGCCATTTCCCGTGCCAGGTGGGACTTGGTCAACCAAAAACTGGCGGGAGTGTTCTGGAAGATCCGCAAGGAGAATCCGAGACCGCCGCCTCAATGCGGCGGCACCAGCACGGCGTAAAATTGATGGCCTGCACGGATGAACGCTCAGCGTCTCTGTTGAAAAAGGCCACCGAAGCTATTGGCGAGATGTGGGAAGGCTCTAGGCTGGATGTGGTTTCCTTGGAAGACATACCCAGAAGACCAAGAGCCTTAACCATAGTCCCCGCTGAACCTTCCTCCCCGAAGGAGATCCTTAAGGACTGCAACCCGGATCTACCCACCCATGACTGGAAGGTAGCTAAGGTGAATGCACCCGAGAGCTCTAGAAGGGAGGTGGTTCTGATTCTTAATAAAGAATCTTTAGCACCGATCCGTAAGAGGGGCAACAAAATCTTCTACTGTTTCAGTACGATTCTGTTGCGCCTCTACCGGACCGATGCCAAGAAGAACCGCAACCGAGGGGATGGTGCTGCCGACGGTGCTGCTGACTGCGCAGCTGCTGGTGTGTCGGACGTAGCCTCATCCGGGGAAGAGGACACCCACTCAGTCTCTGACTTGGTGGGTGGCTTCTTTGAACGGATGGTGGTCGCGGATGAGGACACTGACGCAATCTTGGAATCCAGCCAAGAGGACGTCAACACCACTATCAATGCGCTACCGGATGGTGAAGGTGACGCAAATAAACCTTCACCACTCTAAAGCAGCATCCGCTGCAATGCTCCTCCGGGTGGTAGAGAGGAAGGGGGAGCTGGTTATGGTCCAGGAAGCCTGGGTACACCAAGGACGGGTTCATGGACTGACACTGAAGGGCTATAAGCTATTATTTGCCAAAGGCACAGGTAATATTAGATCTTGTACCTTGGCTAAAAACACTTTGCGTATTTTTATCCTATTTGATTTCAGTGATGGGGATACTGTAGCAGCTTCTCTGGAGACCCCGTCCGGTACGGTTTGGCTGGTCTCGAGCTATATGGCGCATGATCACGAGGGCAGTCCACCAAATGGCAAGGTGCGTGGTATTGTGTCCAGGGCGATAAGCACGAGGACGCCGCTGACAGTAACTCACACCACACCTCCTGGGGTAGTAGCGATACTAACGAGCGGGGTGAGTGTCTCTTTGATTTCATATTAAATAATAATCTTGAAATTGTCAACAGGGGTTCAGAACCCACTTTTATTGTGTCTAACCGTAGAGAGGTTTTAGATGTAACATTGGTTAGTGCAGAGCACACCAATCTGGTTAGCGGTTGGAGGGTTGCAGACGACTGCTCCCTATCCGACCATCGCTATATTGACTTTAACATAGGGTTAGGTGAAAGTAGACTTAATCCTATAGTTAACAGGAAGAAGACTGACTGGGAGCTACAGAACAATGTACTCTGCAACTCCTTATCGACGACTCCAACTATTAGAAATATTGGGGACATTGACTCTGCTGTGGAGATTCTAAGTGATTCGTTTCGCTGTGCCACTAATGTGGCTTGCAAACCAACGGTTTGCAGGGGTAGGGCCAAACCACCATGGTGGAGCCCGGAAGTTGCACATTCACGAAAAGAATGTCGCAGGCTAGTCAACGAGGCTAAACGATCAGGCGACTGGTCGACATACAAAACCTCGTTGAATCGCTTTAAGAATCTTGTCAGAAGCGCAAAAAGGAGGTCTTGGAGGGCTTTCTGCAATAATGTGGAGGGTTCATCTGAAATCAACAGGCTGCGTAAGATGCTATCAACCGCACCGGTTGTACCCAGCTACATACAGAAACCCTGTGGTAGCTGGACCATGAGTAGTCAAGAGTCGCTGAGCGTACTACTCGACACTCATTTTCCTGGCAGCCAGGCGGCACCTTTAACAGGCACTGTCGATGGCAACTTTACGGCAGGCGCAGTCACAACTCCATTGGATATGGATAGGCTCCGCTGGGCTGTACACAGCTTCGATCCGTTCAAATCTCCGGGACCAGATGGAATAATTCCAGCGGATCTACAGAGAAATGCGGACATTGTCCTACCTTGGCTCACGGTAATTTACAGTGAACGCCTTAGGAGGGCATTTATACCTATATTTTGGCGCACGTGTAAGGTTGTCTTTATCCCGAAGGGGGGTAAGACGTCGCACACCAAGCCTAAGGACTTCAGACCGATAAGTCTTACTTCTTTTTTACTCAAAACTTTAGAAAGGGTAATTGATATTCATCTCAGAATGACCATTCCGAATGAGCTTCTCTCTAAATCACAGCACGCCTACACTAAAGGCAAATCTGTGGAGACGGCACTACATTCTCTAGTGGGCCACATAGAAAAATCTTAAGAGTATAAGGAATTTACTATGGGGGCTTTTCTGGACATAGAATGTGCTTTCAACTATGTCAACCCCGACTCCATCATCAATGGGATGGTAACAGTAGGGATTGATAACAATTTATGCCGGTTTGTTAGAAACTTACTAACTTTCACGGTAGTCAGGGCCTCGATTGGGGATGTCACTGAATATAGGGCAGTCTATCGGGGCACTCCACAGGGAGGTGTTCTGTCACCTCTGTTGTGGAACCTGACCATTAATTCGCTTGTGCTAAGTCTAGAACGCAGACAGATTATGACTGTCGAGTACGCGTATGACGTAGCGATGGCGATATCGGGTAATCACTTGGATACTATATCTCAGTGTATGGAGTCTGCGCTGACTCTGCTGAGTAGGTGGAGTGTCAGCTGTGGGCTCGGCATCAACCCAGCCAAGACTGAGTTGGTGTTCTTCACTAGGAGGTACAAGACCGATAGCTTTACACACCCAAAGCTTAACGGCACCTCCTTGAAACTTTCTAAAACCGCCAAGTACCTGGGTGGGATTCTGGATAGTAAGCTATCATGGAATCAGAACATACAGGCGAGAGCGGAAAGGGCCTTAGTGGCTATTTATGCATGCAAAAGGGGAGTAAGCCTCAAATGGGGTATCAACCCTAAGGGGATCAATTGGATCCTTGAGGCTGTTATTAAACCAGTACTCTTTTACGGGGTATTGGTTTGGTGGAATGCGATGGACAAGCAGGCTCATCGCAGGACCTTTGAAAAAGTCTTTCGGGTCGTAGCGAGACTGATGACAGGCGCACTACGATCTACACCAACGGGAGCAATTTTTGCAATGCTAAATTGGCTCCCGGTTGACATTCTGGCCAGACAATTGGCTCTATTCTCTGCGGTCAGGTTGAATACGGTATGTCCATGGACTAGGACTGACTATGGGCATGCTAGGATTTTAAGAGAGCACTCGGAAATCCATGCCAACATTGACTATTGTGTACCAAGACCCTTCTTTGGTGGACTTTTCCGTTCCATTGTCGTTGACAGGGAACAGGTGGGCAGACTTTCCTTTCCCGAGGATTCAGTTAGAGTTTACACTGATGGATCCAAAAGGGGAACAAGAACGGGCGGAGGCTTCTATGTGGAGCACTTCAATGTAAGATCTCCATTCCGGCTTCAAGACGGTTGTACTGTCTTGCAAGCGGAAATCTCTGCTATTACTCGGGCAGCGAGATGGCTGAGGTACTATAGAATATCGAATGATATCTTCATTGTTACCGATAGCAAAGCAGCCATCTCTGCTATTAGTGGTGTGTACAGTACATCGAAAACTGTGGTCGAATGCCGACTGTCTATCAACGAGATAGCGAGACATTCGAGGGTGACACTGGTTTGGGTGCCGGGACATTCTGGATGTCCAGGCAACCATACTGCGGATGAGATTGCCAGATAAGGGACTGAATTGAGCAGTTCAATGATCAGCCACTTTACTGGCATTCCATTATCGCGATGCAAGTTTCTGATTCAAAGCGAATCATACAAACTAGCTTAACTTAGGTGGGAAAGCGTGGCTAACAGTCTCGTGGCAAGGGCCACGTGGCCCCACTATGATTTGCGCAAAACACGCGACCTTCTCAAGTTTGACAAGGCGCGCATGCGTCAACTGGTGACTGTTCTGACAGGACACTGTAGCTTTGGGACTCATGCGAGAAGGATGCCCTTGCGAATGCAAGGGAAGTGGCGCTGGGCTCCCCATTCCTGTCAGACTTAGACAGCCTGGCAAACATGGAGCTTTCAGGTGTATCATCCTTCCTCAGGGGTACAGGATGGTTTGAAACGGCGGAGGACATCCCTTAGGAGGTCCTCTGCTTAAGGGCATCACAAAGGGACCGATTCGATGGACCCAAGTGGATTGTCCCGCCAGGGACAACGGCCCTCTAACCTAACCTAACCTATCTGTGTCCTCTTTCAAGTTCATAGGGTTGTTGATATTTTCTTGTATACGAAGACTCTCTATGGTGTATATTTTTCTTTCCTTTTCTTCTTTATCTAATATCTTAACATTGTTAAAATCAGGTATATAACCTCTTTCTAGAGTATGTTTGGCTAATGCTGTTGTTTCTTTAAAATGTCATTGCTATGATCTCTCATTCTCGTCTCTAAAGCTCTTTTTGTTGTTCCAATGTATATTAAAATGCAGTTTTGTTTGTCATTCCCTTTACATTTAATTTCGTAAACTACATTGCTTTGCTGTTTTATGTCTACTTTGTCTTTAATTTTCGTAAATATTTTGTTCAATGTAGAGTTAGGTTTAAAGCAGTGATATCAGCGTCATACGCAATTTTGGAAACAAAACTCACATGTACGCTTACGCTCTTTTATTTTGATAGCGTAAAATATAATTGTTTACTGAGAAACACTCTCATTCAGCGGGAAGTATCGCAAGTCCTGTTTTGAGGCCTCTAAACAGAAATAATATATTTATATAAATATACATATATACAATATATATAAGAGGTTTGAAATAAGTTGGAGCCATTGTATGTAGGTACATCTTTTCGAAAATTTCTTAAAGTAGCTTTTAAATGAATTAATAAGTAAGGCTTTTTGTAAAATTTGTTTCTCTTGTACATATATAAACTACCAAAATGTTCAGCTTAGAAATGGAGAAATATTTTAAAATTAAATATCTTTTTATACTTTTTATCATATGTACCCCTCATTTAGACAATACCGGTTAAGTAAAATTTATTTAATAATCGTGTGTACTGCGATGTTTCTACATGATGTAAATATATTTCTTCCAAATGTAAACAATGGCGAAGTAAATAATGACGATTTTTCCAACTTTCCTAGAACTTTGCTTATTTATGACAAGGAAAAATATTTGGAAAAATCTGAGCACTTGGCAATTTTTGAAATCCTTTTTTACAACTTTCAAGATCATTTTCAAGATTTGGTAGATATAAAACCACTACTTAACATATTTCAAAATCCTTTTAAGTGCGACATTTCAACTTATGAATTCAGCATCCAGTCGGAACTAATCATACTTAGGAGCGAATTTAATCCTCCAGATAGGGAAAATATTATTGAGTTCTGGAAAAATTTAGATGGGGCATTATATCCTGTATTAAAAAAAATTCCTTTAAATGTTTGTCGCTTTTCCCTTCAACATACCTTTGCCAACATATATTTTCCGATTTGAAATACATTTGCTCAAAACAACGCAATAAATTAAAATCCGCAAACCTAAAAAATTTTTTGTTGTTACGAAACTGCAATATAAATTTAGAAGATATTATTGGTAAATAAAAGGATACTCCCAGAAAAGGCCATTAGTTAGGCTTCGCAACCGAACATTTCTCCAGCTGGGAATGTAAGAGATAAGAGTGATCTCACCAACACAACCCTGGTATGAAAATTACACTGTGAAAATTTTTTGTTGCTGTTGTATCTTTTTCATTGATGTTACTTACTTTTACTTGTTTTGATTCGTATATTAATTTATTGATGAGTCTAAGTGGAAAACTATTGTTGTTAAGTATGGTTATGATTTAATATTTAGAACTCTAAAAATGAAACTTCGAGCTGTATTAACTATTTGCGACTTTGGTTGTGTAGCATAAAAATTCATAATTCTGCCCGATGCAATGTCCTTGGTGTACCAATCTAATACGACTCCGTAATTTTTTCTTACTAGTAATGTGTCCAAGTAAGCAATCTTTTTGTGTTTTTCTATCTCAACTGTGAACTGGATTTTGGAATGGTAATTGTTGAGAGCTTTTAGAATTTCATCTTTGTCGTCAGATTTAATAATGGCTAATACGTCATCTACATATTTGACTATGTATTTCAATTTAATGTTCTCACTATTTAATTCCGCTAACACTTCGTCCAATAAACTACCGAGAACTACGTCAGCAATGGTAGGTGACAGTGGATTACCCATTGGCATACCAAATATCTGTTTATACATCTTTCCATCATGCATGAAGAAGTTGTTATTTATTAGGCAAAACTGAAGAATTTTTTAACTGCGACTTAGGAATCCTGGTAACTTTCTGAATTTGGTTTCTGACATATAGTTATGAAGAAGAATATTTTTGGAAGTTAAAAATATAAAAAAATGAATATTTTGGAATTCTTTTGGGTTCCGGTAATCGGATGTGTTACAAACCTGGACCAAATTAGAACTTTTTTTTTTGTTTTTAACCAATTATCATTATTTTCTTCACCAAAATCAAAGCACAAATTATTTCCAGTGTCATTATCAATTTTCATATGTTATATTATATACATTGGAATGAGCTATTTTCTTCACCAGGATGTACATAATACTTTTTTGTTTTGCCTTAGGATTGGAATGTTAACATTGAGGTCAAGGCAATCGATTTTAATCCTCCTAAGTAGTAGAAGTATTTTTATACCCTCCAAAAAAGAATTTGGAGGGTATATTCACTTTGTCATTCCGTTTGTAACGCATCGAAATATCCATCTCAGACCCCATAAAGTATATACATATATTCTTGATCAGTGATGAAATCTAAGACGAACTGAGCATGTCCGTCCGTCGGTCCGTCTGTGGAAATCACGATTAAGTCCAAACGAAAAGAGCTAGACTCTTGAAATTTGGCATAAATATATTCTAAAGCTTAGAGCAGGTCAAGTTCGAAGATGGGCTAAATCGGGCAAGAGGGAAAAAAGTTCCCCTAAGAAGAACTAAACCAACCCAGAAAAAACAACATAATTTTTAAAGTTTTTTGGTTATTTTGTTAAGCAAATGATATATTTTTATGCCAAATACGGTCCAACGCCTTAAACTTGGAGCCATTAAATAAAATAAAAATATTTTTTGACCCCGCCCACTTCAGTGGGCGTTGTTATAGTCAAAAATAGCATAAAAATTTAACAAATTGTTTTACTTAAGCCTACATTCCTTAAAAATAACACGAAGCTGAGACGAAACCTGGTACTACTCTGCCCTACCCCCTCCCTCCCCTTCGCCTCCTAAATGACCCTACCAAAAAAAAATTTTTTTTTAAATTTTGTATATAATCATCCCAAGCATTTATCTTTAGAGTTTTATGACTGCCGATTTCTGCCCTACCCCCCACTCCTCTTCCCTAAATGACCCTACCAAAAAAAATTTTTTTTAATTAAATTTTGTATATAATCATCCCAAGCATTTTTCTTTAGAGTTTTATGACTGCTGATTTCTGCCCTACCTCCCCCCCCCCACCTCTTCCTTTGCCCCCTAAATGACCCTACCAAAAAATTTTTTTTTTTAAATTTTGTATATAATCATCCCAAGCATTTATCTTTAGAGTTTTATGACTGCCGATTTCTGCCTTACCTCCCTACCTCTTCATTTGCCCCCTAAATGACCCTACCAAAAAAAAAAAAAAAATTTTTATTTTGTATATAATCATCCCAAGCATTTATCTTTAGAGTTTTATGACTGCCGATTTCTGCCCTACCCCCCCCTCCCCCCTCTTCCTTTGCCCCCTAAATGATCTTACCAAAAAAAACTTTTTTTTTAAATTTTGTGTATAATCATCCCAAGCATTTATCTTTAGAGTTTTATGACTACCTGTAGCTGCCCTACCCCCTCCTCCCCCTTTGCCCGCTAAATGACCCTATTAAAAATATATATACATTTTTTTTTTATTTTGTGTATAATCATCCCAAGCATTTATTTTTACAGTTTTATGTGTATCTGTTTCTGCCCTACCCCCTCTCCCCCTTTGCCCTCTAAATGACCCTATCAAAATAAAGAAATTTTAATTTTGTATATAATTATCCCAAGCATTTATTTTTAGAGTTTTATGACAAAGGTGAAATGTTTCCCCCACAGCCCTTGCCAGAGCGACCCCGCCAAAATACAGTTTTTATAGCCCCCAAAGAGAATCGTGATGAAGTCTAAGACGGTCTAGCAATGCCCATACGTTCGTCTGTGGAAAACATGATATTGTATATTTTTGAACCCCGCTCCCTTTAGTGGGCGTTGACGTACGATATTATATAAAGGAACTCTGTCCCACCAAGTTAAATTAAAATTCACTTACTAAATATTTGGAGGGTATTTAAGATTCGACCCGGTCGAATATAACGTTTTTACTTGTTTTTTCTCAAACAGTACGACTGAGACACAAATTTTATTTTTGTTATATTTCGATTAAAATAAAAAGAATTTAGTAATATATTCAAACCCAAGACAATTCGTCCAGAAGAATATCACGTAACTTATCCTAATATATATGGCTTGTTGCTTAACCAATAGGGGAACATTTGTTCATCACCATACACATATGTTTTGTTTTTGTTTCGATTCACGATAATATATTAACTTATAAATATATTTAAACTTCGTATTTACCATGTCGGTATGGCGAAGCAACGAGAATTTTTCGCAAATTCCATCTGCTAATATAGCCAGCGAACAAAGTCCTGCAACACAAACGAGCGGATTTGTATGTGAAATATGTAAGAACTCTATTACAGAAAATGCAAACGCCTTAAATGCAAATTGCAATCACATGTTCGTGTCTAAGTAAATACGCCCAGACGAAATCCAACTGCCCAACTTGCAATGATCAAATATTACAGGCAAAAACAACAAATCGCAAAAGTGCCCCTGAGTCAAATTTATCGGTGACTACTCGACATCAGGCGCGTCAGCAACAGTTAGACGAGGCTAGGCAAAATACGGTGTCTCAAGATAGAGACCAAACATCTAACATTTCCTGTTGTGTGGAGTCTTCAGCTAGAAGGAGTGGAAAAGAGCCAAATCTCATACGCAATCTAGTGACAATAGCTGTTGTGGCTCAACAGGCAGAGATGATGGCATCTCTTAGTGAACAATCAACCCAGCTTATTCAGAATAATATCGAGATGGGATTCCGAATGCTAAATAGGAGCAATAATGATAATCATAATTCATATCAGCCTGACCCAAATGAATTTTCAGGCGATCCAAACAGATGTACCAATCATGAACAGGGAATTGAAAGTTAGTCTTTAAACCAATTATTAAGTGTCCCACCAGGCAATAATCAGGAGAACTTTAGTAACTTTAACGTAAATCCCTCTCCAAGCGATTTGATAAGGACAAATACTGGCATTTCAGCAGATTTGTCGGTTTGACCTGATAAAATTAGTAAAATTACACCAACATGTCAGTAGACTCATTTTTATATAAGGCGGAGGCTCTCAAGAATCAAACGTTAGGTGGAAACTTTAGCTTGTGTAGATAAAGCAAGTGACTGGTATTGGCGTTACCACAGATCATTTCGAGAGATCAGGTGGCCAGACCTATGTATATCCTTAAAAAGGCAATTTAGGGACACAAGGACTGATATGGATTATTGCGAAATAATTCGAGATAGGAAACAGAGGCCTGGGGAAAGCTTTGATGCCTTTCATGATGCAATTTTAGAGCTAGTTGATCATCTCGACCAACCCTTAGCTGACTCGGTGGTGGTTGAAATCTTACGAAGGAATATACTCCCGGAGACTCAACATGAAATTCTAAATTTGCGTATATGTTCGGTAGATCATTTACGGGATATTTGTAGAAGAAGAGAATTCTTCCTGTTATATCTTTGCAAGAATAATTCTAATCATAAGCCCTGGGCTATACAGAAAAAGATATCTGAGCTAAGTAATGGAAACGTAACGCCCGAGGGACTAGTGGTCGATTTCGATAATGATATCTCAGAATTATCCCTTATATGCTGGAATTGTAAGAAATCTGGTCATGTCTGGCTGAAAGGAATGTATTTTGTTACTGAGACGCTAATACATACAAACCGACGAGTACGAAGTGCATTGCTTCAAAAAACTCAAAAGTGAGTCCACCTCTAGGTGCACGCAAACCAACTTTAACGAAACTTTTAGACCGCTCAACGAGCACTTAGAAGAGCAATCTTACCATGTAATAGCTAAACCACAATATTTTGCATCAGACTTAGGTAAAGTGATACCAAAACCGGCAATACCTTTACACATACGTTTACAAAATTATAATAACGCCCGCGAAATAATCTTTAGCACAAATCAGACGGAAAAACGGAGTCGATCAGCTAGAAGATAATATAATACTGGTTGAATGTGAAAAAGAGACAGCAGAATATATTATATAGTGCTTTTGAAAGAGCAAGTGATTTAAGAACTTACGCGGAAGTAATACTAACCATAAGTTGCATATGAGGAAGTTTTTCTTTGAAATTTCTTGTTTCGAAGCATACTTATACAAAATTGAGCAGGAAGGTTCTCACAGCGGATGGGAAACCCCAAGCAGTAATAGTTTGTGTTCAAATGAAAATCATATTTAGGTAAATAGAAAATCCATTTGTTTGTACATAACACATGACTTATCTCAAGATCTTTATCTTGCAATAGAGTTTTGGAAGTCATATGAGCTTTTACCATTTCCGCTTTCAAATTCACCATATAAGACATTAATTTCAGCTATTCTGGATAACTCTAATTTAAATCATAATCAGAAACAGCAACTGCTAGAAGTCATAGACAATTTCCCTTCCTTTTCGAAAAAAGGGCTAGGCAAAACCAAACATTTAATTAACGTAATCAATGTAGGCGATACTAATCCAATTAAACAGCGACATTATCCAGTTACACTGGCGATAGAAAAACTTACGTATGATGAAGTTGACAGGATGCTAGATATGGGAATAGTCGAAGAATCAAATAGCGGCTGGAGTTCGCCGTGTGAAAAACAGCCAGGGAAAAACAGATCATGCTTAGATTGTAGGAAAATTAATGAAGTTACAATGAAGGACGCATATCCTCTTCCCTTTATCGATGTTATATTGAGCAGATTGCCAAAAGCTAGGTTCATTACAAGCTTGGATCTCAAAGATGTCTTCTGGCAAATTCCTTTAGATCCAGAATCAAGGGACAAAACATCCTTCACAGTTCCAGGACGGCCGTGGTACCAATATAAGGTATATTATGTCTAGATTGATGAACAAAGTAATTGCACCTGCTCTGAGAAATGAAGTCTTTGTATACCTACTCATCGTTTCAGATAGTTTTGATAGACATGTAGAAGTTTTAAAGGAAGTTTCCAGATATTTACGAGAATCAGGCTTGACAATTAACGTAGAAAAGAGCAAATTCTCTTTGGACGAAGTAAAGTATCTAGGTCATGTTATTGGACATGGGGTAATTCGCACTGATCCGGAGAGAGTAGCAGCAATTCTTCAATATCCAATTCCGGGATCAATAAAAGAAATTAGAAGGTTCCTAGGTATGACGGGGTGGTATAGGAAATTTATCGAGAAATATGCATCTCTCACCACTCCATTGACATATTTACTAAGGAACAAAAGAAAATTATTTTGGACAGAAGAAGCAGGCAAGTGTTTCGAAACTTTGAAACGGCTATTAACTACCGCCCCTGTCTTGCACTGAACGGATTTTACGAAACCATTTTATATCCACTGTGACGCCAGCCAAACAGGAATAGGAAGCGTGTTGGTTCGAATAGACGCGGAGGGTGCTGAAGTAGTAGAACACGAGACTATGAAGCGGAGGGTTCTGAGCTCGAGCCCGCGCTGAGTCATGAAATATTGTGTTGAATTCTTCTGATCAGCATGAGTGTGTGGTTGTATTAGTTGTTGCCAGCCTGTTTCAATGATGAAGGCATAGTCTCTGACCAAGACACCTTTTAGTTGAAGGTTACAATAATATATTGCTGTATACGAAACCTCATAATGAAAACCTTTCAACAGGCGATAAAGAAAAGGTGCACGATAAAATATTGTACTGTAGGGGAATTTTATCAAAAAGTTTTTAAAAATTGGAATGCAAAATTAAGGTTCCATATGGTTTGACTGTATTTGAAGTTGTACGGAAAGAAGTTTTTACTGATAACAATTCTGACAGTGAAAGCGAGAAAACACGTTCTGAAAATAAATTAGATGTTGACACGGAAATAGAAAATAATAGTGACATAATTGCCAATTTTAACAACAGAAAAATAAATATCTTCGCAATGGCAATTATAGAAGATAAAACAAAATTCATTACGATGTGCTCAAATATTTTACGTGAGAATTATGATGACAATCCTCTCACACTGAATTCCTTTTTAGACAAAATTGATTTAACCGAAGACATAACAGCAGATAATTTGAAAACATGTTTGCTTAATTTTATAAAATCTAAACTAGATGGAAAAGCTAGGGAAATTTTGCCAGATAATATAGAAAACGTAGCTCAAATTAAAAATGCACTTAGAAGCAAAATAAAACCTGATAAATCAAAGGTAATAGCAGGCAGAATTGCATCTTTGCAAGTAAATCAAAATAATTACGCGGATTTCGCTTTGCAACGATCACTGGTAATTGACGGAATTACGAAGGAAAAGGCTCAGGAAATGGCAATAGAAGAAACTGTAAAAATTTGTAGAAATAATACGAAGGCAGTAATGGTTTAGGCAATTTTGGCGTCAAGTATATATAAGGACCCAAAAGACGTCGCACAGTGCTTTGTCCCAATATAACGATGGGACAAAAACAAAAGGAGTTGTCAGATATTTTTGAAATTTGGTACACTAGCATAAACTCGCGTAGTTAATAAAATATGAATTTTTGGAAAAATCGGCCCAAGGACACGCCTACCTCCCATGTGTCCTGAAATTGAAAAATATAATTTTAGCTTCAATAATGCCCATGCTGTTATATGTATATGCAACTAGCAACGTGTGTGTAAATTTTTATTTAAATCGGACAAAGGACTCAAGGTCCTGCCATATATCCTTTATATTAAAAACCCTATCACTCCTACAAAAATTTTCCGATCGTAATATGTTTTGGTATGTTAATTGATATTTGCAAGATATATATTCATGCCAAATTTGGATAGAATTGGATTATCAATGTGGAAAATACAAAAACATCATTAATTGAAAAATAGGCTAAAACGGTTAAAATACTCTTGCAAAAATAAAACTATAAGGATATTTGAAAGATAACATAAATGAAAAAATTAAAGAGGAAAACTAGCAATGTTAACGTCAAAAAAATCATATCGCACTTGATCCATCCAAATTTTTATTTTTTCACTTTTCAAAAAAAATCGACGCGTAGTATTAATATCCGCTGTAAAAATATCGTGCTATTTTGCCAACTTTTTTTAATAAAATGGTTGGCTTAAAAATTCTTTTTCATATGCCTTTAATATTAAATTTAAAACTGTTTTGCTTCCACTGAACATTTTGACTAAATACCCTCCTGTTGATTAAGTGCAATATATTTTGATAAAAAAAATTAAAATTTTGGATTTTGAAACATAAATTATAATAGCTTAACTTAATAATTATATTTTATAACTCCTAAAATAAAAAACGTTAATAAAAGATATAAAGACAAACTTATAACAAGGCATCATCGCTACTTAATTCTTCCCAAAACCAATTTTCGCTTAACGAAGAACTCATCTCGTCTTCTATTATCTCATCTTCGATTTCAACATTTTCTCCAAGAATATATCTGAAGACAACAACAAATATGTCATTAAATCTTTATTTGTGTTTTCTCGAGACGTTTTTCTAGTATGAGACAATCGCACTTTCCTCACATTTTTATGGTTGGCTTGCAATGCTTCTTCAGACAAACATCCTGGAATGAAAAAAAGCTAATTAGTTTTTTATATAATTTTTTGTCAGTAAAATAAAATGTGTAGATACCAATTGGTAAATTGAAAAAGTCGATAACATCACATCCATGAACTAAAACCTTATGAACTGTGCTAGGCATATAATACCATCCATAGTGTATTAAATACATATTTCTAGTGATTATTAGTAGCTCCTTAAAGGTTTGTACATTAATTGGCGATCCACAAGATAACACTCTCAATATAATGGCAAAATTATCAATAAGTCCCTTATCAATTCCTGTAATTTCGGCCGCTACATCACAGTTCGAAAAAAATCGGCGTGACGTATTTCCGTCGTTAGTATTGCTAAATCCAGGGTTAACTTGGTCTATTATTAATCCTGTTCTTTTTTTGAATTCATTTTGAACTCTTTTTTTGTTTTCCAAAAACTGTTTGTTGTTTTCTTTATCTACCCGCCAAATTTTAATAGGGATTCGGTAAGCAATATGCAGCAAACATTCAAAAAATCTTATCCAACAATGAAGCGTAGAAAGTCCATACTTGTAATTGTCTACATTTGGAGTTTTTGAAAGGTTTATGTTGTTCATCTCTGTCGGACTTGCATTGCAAATAACACACCTACTTGATGAATTTGTATCGCTTAAAATATTTACAACTGCACCATCTATAATTGTAAAATGCATTTCGTAAGAAACTTCTACAACTACATCTTTCATTTCAATGACATCACATTCCATATTTTTAATTTTTTTATCAACTTCGCTGAAAACTTTCTTTACTAGATCTTTTTGTAAAACAAATTTAATAGGTCTACAGTACAACGTTGAAGATGGTGTTTTAATACACCATCAAGTTTACCATTCTTGAAAATAGAAATTAGTTTAAAAATTTATTAAAATAGCACATATATTTAACTAAGTATTTATGTACTTAACTTACTGGAACAAATGCTATGAAAAACATAAACTCATCCGTATGGTTTTCGTTTTGAAATTTTTTTTTGTAGCGGCTATGACTGGAGCTACCATCCATACCCCACTTACAAATTAACGATATTTTACTTATATCTTCTTGAACATCACAAAGTTCAAATATACTTGCTGCTGTTCTACGCATTACGCTTTTTAAGTCCACTTCCGCTGAAATATCCGTTGTTAATATAGTTGGTACCAATTTTTGCTTTTCGGTTCGCAATGCATACAAAGATGGAAAACAATTTGCGCCACAGCTTTTGAAACTGGTAGACATTTCAGATTTGTTTCATGGCTTTCTGAAATAGAATTTGATCTTCTTTTTTCAAGTTTTTTGTTTGTTGGAAGATTCATTAAACATTTTTAGCGGTCTTCCGCGTTTTTTTGTTTCTGTTGTTGTAGTTGATAGGTCCATTGCTTCTATTGGATCCATTGTAGTTTCAGAAGCCCTTGCTGCTGTTTCTACTATTCCTATTGCTGGTATTGTTGCAGTTTTTGCATTAGTAACAGCTGTTGGGTCTATAGAAGCCACATTTTTAACGCACGTTTTACTTGTGCTAGATTCCTTAGTATTTTTATTTTATTTATTTTCATAATTTGAAGTAAAAAACTGATAAACTTACATTGTCGGGATCAAAAAAAGTATAACTAAACCATTTCGAATTTTATTTTTTCAAAATAACTTCGATTATATCTGCTTTCCCTCCATAACTTATTCACTTTACTATTAAAAAACTGAATACTTTGTATTAATTTTTTTTTGTTAAAATATGAATCACCTATCTTGTGTTTTACATATTTATACACCTCTGATATTTTATTGTTTGAGGATGCTGCTATCCAACAATCAATTATATCGGAATTTTTTAAAATATTTTCCATTACCACAGATTAGTTACATTAATTTATAAATTTATTTTTTAAACCTTGTTTACATTACAAATTGAGATGGACCCGTTAGTATTTTCATCCACTAGCACTCACGATCACTTATGTTAACGGCAATTAAATTTGTAACACTTACGGTTTTTATACAATAGAAATTTTTATAGAAAATAAAAATTTCTCTCGCACTTCCGACAATTTAATATATAGTCGTATTACCGCTGCTGGAATATAGTTACTATCACACACGTGTATTGTAACTTAAAAACAAATGTGTCACGCTATCATCTTTAATTGGAAAAATATATAAATAACGGCAAAAAATATGATAAAGCAAAACAAAAATATGAAACAAAAAAACTTCAAAATCGAAGTTAATCGCAACTTACACTTTAAAATAGTAATTTAAATATGAAACAGAATCTAATTTATAATTTTTTACCATTCAAAATATAAAACATGTTACGCAATTATATTAAACACTCTTAAATGCCTAATATTTGAGTAAAAATCATAAAATTAGGCATTTCAAAAAACGCATTTTTTTTAAGTTGTGGTAAAAAATAGGCACTAATTTTTGAATACCCTGTTAGCTAAGAGTATAAACTTACAAAAACATAAAAAAATGTCTAATTTTATATAACTTTTTTTATACTCCATCAAACTTAAGTCATTTTTGGATTTGCAACAAATAAAAATGTGTTTTTCTGAGCAATAAAAAAAGTTATTTTGTAAATAAATACTAAATTCTAAATTTTAGTTTAACTGCATATATATCAAAGTACTTGAAAACCAAATTTCGAGTGACTTTTAAAAACAAATGAATTTTTCAGAATTATTTTTGTGAAACAACTAAAACCTATTTTTCTGGTAAGTCATTTTTGCAAGAAATTATCTGATTTTAACGCCCTCTCGTGGTGGCAAAAGCAATCAGACAATTTTTTTTTTGTTAACATTTATTTGATATACCTTATTATCTTTCAAAAAATCTGTATTTAAAAACAATTTGAGACCGAATTTTTTTTTTATTTTTGTCTATGGGTCGAAGCATAGTGGGTCGCTCTGGCAAGGACTTTTGGGGAGACATTTCACCTTTGTCATAAAACTCTAAAAACAAATGTTTGGGATAATTATATAAAAAATTTGATATTTTTATAGGGTCATTTAGGTGACAAAGGGGAAGCAAGGGGTAGGGCAGAAACAGGCAGTCATAAAAGTCTAGAAATAAATGCTTGGGATGATTACACAACGCAACAAAATAAAAAAAATTTCATATGCTTTTAAAACCACTATACAATTTTGATGTATCATGACTACCTTTGTACAAAAATGGAAAAATTTTTAAATTTTATGGATAGATTTTTTTTTTAATTTTTTTGTAAAGTTTCATTTTTTTTAGACGCTTTTTCACATTATTAGTGATAACTCAAAAACGGCTAATCGGATATTATTCAAATATAATCAGAAAAATTAAGCTTTACATAGCCTTTAATCCGTCTATATCTTTTGCTTTAATCGGATCAACAGTTTCGGAGTTATAATAAAAAATGTAAGAAAAAAATATATTATTTACGTAAAAATGGCAAAAATTTTTGTTTTAAAAAAATCATGAAAAATAGAAAACGGCAAAAAATTTTCAGATTCATTATTCTATTACAAAGCCTCAAATAATAGCAACAAAACGAGATATCGACCATAAAAATCTACTGATTATTTTCGAATTTATTCACAATTAAGTAAATTAAGCAACTTCTTTTGCCATACATTTCTTATTCATCCAAAACACTTCAGCAGTACTTGGATATTGTACAGTAGTTTTAAAATTTAAAACTACTATACAATATCCAAGTACTGCTGAAGTGTTTTGGATGAATAAGAAATGTATGGCAAAAGAAGTTGCTTAATTTACTTAATTGTGAATAAATTCGAAAATAATCAGTCGATTTTTATGGTCGATATCTCGTTTTGTTGCTATTATTTGTGGCTTTGTAATAGAATAATGAATCTGAAAATTTTTTGCCGTTTTCTATTTTTCATGATTTTTTTTAAAACAAAAATTTTTGCCATTTTTACGTAAAAAATATATATTTTTCTTACATTTTTTATTATAACTCCGAAACTGTTGATCCGATTAAAGCAAAAGATATAGACGGATTAAAGGCTATGTAAATCTTAATTTTTCTGATTATATTTGAATAATATCCGATTAGCCGTTTTGAGTTATCACTAATAATGTGAAAAAGCGTCTAAAAAAAATGCAATTTTACAAAAAAATTAAAAAAAAACATCTACCCATAGAATTTAAAAATTTTACCATTTTTGTACTAAGGTACCCATGATACATCAAATGCATATAGTGGTTATTCGAGCATATTTTTGCTGTTGCCCTGTGTTATATACAAAATTAAAAGTTTTTTTTTGATAGGGTCATTTAGGGGGCAAAGGGGGAAACAGGGTAGTGCAGAAACAGGCAGTCATAAAACTCTAAAAATAAATGCTTTTGGTTTAGTTCATCTTAGGGGAGCTTTTTTCCCCTTGCCCGACTTAGCCCATCTCCGAACCTAACCTGTGGTATCCTTCAAGATATATGTGTACCAAATTTGTTTTCGTTTGGGCTGAATCGTAATTTCCACAGACGGACGGACGGACATGCTCAGATCATCTTAGATTTCATCACTGATTATGGGGTCTCAGATGGATATTTCGCTGCATTGCAAACCGAAAGACAAAGTGAGTATACCCTCCATATTCTTTTTTGGAGGGTATAAAAATAGTTTATTTATATACGTATATTTAGAGAAGAAAGGGTTTATATGGTTAAAAATAATATATAATTAGTTGTTTCGTACATGAGAGGGATCATCATTTACTGTTAATGATCATTAGCTGGGTTCCCTGACCTACTTTTGATTAGTACATGAATTTCTATTTACTTATATATTTCAAAATTAAACAGGGTAATTAATTCAGTTTGACTGAAATTTTACATGTTAGTCCTGAAAAGCAGACATCATGCAACGATGAGATAAGCAAATAATTATAGATTTTATTAGATATTAAACTTTAATCACGATAAGAATGACTGATGTAATAAAACTTCATATAACGAAATACTAATCTTTGTGTGAAATTTCTTGTGATACGCCTGTTCGAGGGATGGATATAGTGCGTTTGGGATTACCTAATCGGTCAAGTCAGCACAACTTACTTTTTAATCAAATGTTGGGTGGGCGAGTGTTCCTATAAAATCTAGGAATCACTTACATATTACTTTATCGAAATATGTCGTACTGATTTCTTTGGTTAATATTTTCTAGCATTTATTTCCTCTCATTAAAGTGCATGCAAATAAACTGTAGTAGCTGCATTTTCCACTACGTTCACGACCCCTCCTGATTGCCGACGAGCGAGAGCCGAATGTTTATGCATGGAAGGACTTAAGATATCGTAACCTAAAACTATCCTTTGGTTATATACTGCAATATACATATATATATATATATATATATATATATATATATATATATATATAAATATATATATATATATATATATATATATATATAAATATATATATATATATATATATATATATATACCATCTCAAAAAGAATATGGAGGGTATATTCACATTTTTTTTTATCTTGGACCAGCACTCAGGGGATGACCCCTATATATGCAATGCATTGCGCCGGAACTGAAAACGAGGGGATAGTATTGGGACAGATTAGGAAAGATGAGAAGATAGACAATTTTTTTGTAGATTTTCAAACTTTTTACTTCGCCGGCTAATTTTTGCTACAGGGCCGACGAAGGTGGGTGCTGTTACTCTGCTTTTTTTTTCTAGTACATGATGGTGTCAGTCGCTGCCAATTATGTTCAGTGACCAGTGACTATGCCTTCATCATTGAAACAGGCTGGCAACAACTAACACAAACATGATCTAATGCTGTTCAGAAGAATTCAACACAATATTTCATGACTCAGCGCGGGCTCGAACTCACGACCCTCCGCTTCATAGTCTCGTGTTCTACTACTTCAGCCAACAGCACTCACTTTGACATTCCGTTTGTAACGCATCGAAATATTCATCTCAGACCCCACAAAGTATATATATTCTTGATCAGTGATGAAATCTAAGATAATATGAGCATGGCCGTCCGTCCATCCATCTGTGGAAATCACGATTCAGTCCAAACGAACTTTTAGACTCTTGAAATTTGGTATAAATATTTTTTGAAGCTTAGAGCAGGTTAAGTTCGGAGATGGGCTAAATCGGGTAAGAGGGAAAAAAGTTCCCCTAAGAAGAACTAAACCAACCCAGAAAAACGAACATAATTTTTAAAGTTATTTGGTTATTTTGTTAAGCAAATGATATATTTTTATGTCAAATACGGTCCAACGCCTTAAACTTGGAGCCATGAAATATAAAATAAATATATTAAATTGAATTAAGATTCTATAGGCTAATTGTTCGAAATTTTAATTTTAAATCTCAGAAAGACATGATAAATATTCCAAGGCACAAAGGCAAGTCAACATCAGTTTTGTTATTCAACTTACACAGCAGAGCAGAACAGCTGTTTTCGAAAGACGCAACCCTTTCATCATCAGTGCTCATGTGTATTGTGTTTGTCACCACTTATTAGGTGGCAGAATCAAGCGATTCTGAACAGGTTACTGGCGAATGCCGTGGTTTTTCAATGTCAAGAGCTGATTAGTTTGTGGAATTGATCGATAAAGCCTTTTAAGAATTATGAAACAATATATGTACATATGTATGTACATTCCGAAAAAATATTTTTCTTAGTTTTTTTTGGAGATTTCTCGAAACCTACCGTTATGACGGATGCAATCATTGATAGTATAGATTTACCGGGGAAAAAAATTGGAAAATATTCTATACGCCGTTAATAAAACGGAAGAAAGTAGAAGAAAAAGTCTTACAGCCTTATGCCAAAAAACTTAACACAGGTTGGTAAACCACTGTTAAGCAAAATTTCTTTAAGTATCATGCAAAAACGATTTTTAGCTTAACATACGTGTTGTAAATCGATGTTAACACCAAATAATTTAAAGTAGCTAATTATGTACTTTAAAGCGATGTTAAAATATTTTGTTTTGACAAATAATGTTTTGTGAAAACTTTTGATGAGAGCATTTCAGTTTTGTGTATTGTTAAATTAAAAATTAAAATATCAAATTTAATGAGCAGAATCGGTAAAATTATTTATTTCGATGTGAAACTTTTATTCAATGTGTAATTTTTCATTTAGAACGTATAAACCAAATAGCGGGCTATTATAGGGCACGAACTTATAAAACAAGGATTGATTGTTTCAAAGGGATGTATCGTTTTAGCAAAGAAACAGTGAGAAAAATTATAACATTGGTAAAAGAGAAGATTGAAGTAGACAGCAGGGGACGTGGAAAAAATGTCTTCTTTTGTTGAAGAAGAAGTAGAATTGGCAAAAGGCTTCAAAGCTATTCGCAATTTTCCGGGAGTGATAGGTGCAATTGGTGGTGATGCCGCGCTATATTACATTAACCGAAAAGGATTCTATTCGCTCAATGTTCAGGTAATTGAAGGCGTAAATTTTATTTGCCAATCTTTAATAACATTTTCTTAAGGGGCGTTCGCGTCTGAAAATATTGGACATTGCGGCAAGTTGGAGAGGCAGCACACACGTCTGCCGGATATTTAATGAATCCGCAATAAAAGTACGGGGAATTTCGAGGCCATTTGCTTTATGATTCTAGCTATAAATTAACGCCATACTTTTTACACCTCTAACTCGACCTCAAAATAAGAAAGAGTTAAAATGTCTTTGAGCGATGTTTTGTTGTTGGGAAGCAGAGATTTTGATGCTTGCTCGATGATATGACTGTAAGTTTCTCAAACGCTAACATATTAGTTGTAGCCTTAACTGTTCTCCGCAATATTGCAATAGAAGAAAACGATGATTTTTCAGGTAAGCTTTATTTTAACGTATACTACTGGTGGTCAGTAAATACATATTTTTTAATTTAATTACTCTTTATGAAAATAAATTTTTAGATGATTTTAAAGCAAAGGAGCGTCTTTTCGATGCGTCGCTCCGATACTTGCTTTTTGCTCAGGGGACTAATTCTGGCATACGTATACGAGCGAGTTTTCTATCGAATGTTCGATATTTTTAACTTTTGGGATTCTATTACTCGTGATCGAGTAACATGTATCGAAATTCCTAATGATGGCACTAGATATCGAGCTATCATTCGAATGCAACCGTTCGAGTTTTTACTCGTTAGTACAAAGTCATTCGATTTGAAATTTCTTACCAAAAATTTAACAAAAACGAAAGTTTAGTAAATTAAAAACAACCAAAAAATTGTGTTCAGTATTGCAGCTCAAACACAAACAAGATAAATTAACGCTTTTTAAACCTTTTGGGAAGATAAATATATGAATTTATTTATATCCAATATATGTACATATGTATGTACATACTTATGTGTCTGTAGGTTTATACTAACTCATTGTTTGATAAATTTAAGGATTAGTAGTCTCTCGTATTCTTTTCCGAATGATATTGACATTTTCATTCTCGAAGGATGATGAATAAAAAAAATTCAGGATTCATTGTAACACTAATCTTTCTTAAACACTTATTTTAAAAGTTTTTTAACTATATGTGTTCAACTAATTATGTTTGTTTAACTCTTTGAGTATTTTTTAGTGTTATGAAACGTATTTATATACAATTATTGTTCAACACTAAAGAAACATTTCGATTCGTTTAGTATCGAATGACAGAATTAGAAAATTAAGAGCAATCGATATTATACTTCAATCGAAAACAATTCCGTTCACGAGTGCCAGAATTAGCACCAAGTATCGGCAAACATACCCATCTTCATTGTAAGTTTGTACGAGTGAGAGAAAATAAAATTTTTCTCAATAAACTTGCCAAAATTTTTATGTTAATTGTTGCCTTTTTTGGTTTACGTATTTATGTTTTACGTACAAATTTACAAGTATTTGTTCGTGTGTTAATTTATGACTTTATGTACGATGTATATATAACTTAATGAATTTATGGATTTGTGAATTTGTGTACTTATGAATTTATGAGCTTATGTATTTTGGAATTTAGGTATTTATATGATCATGTATGAAATAGTTTACATATTTTATCCTCTGTACACACAAGTTTACATCAACGACATTCAAAAACATGACATTGAGAAATGTATGTATGCATGCCTCGCTTTATACACAAATAAATCTTGAGTGTACAGGACTGTGCATTAGAGCGTCTCGCCATATAGGCAAGAAAAAAAAAGTTCGCCGTACACCACCGAATACGAAGTAATGTTGTAAGACATTTTCAAAAAAAAAATTTTTAATTTTTTTTGCCGAAAGTAGGGGTCGCCAAAATACATTTTTCGTTATATCTTCCGCATTTACAGTCGGATCTCAAAGTGTAATATATCGATGTTTTTATCTCAAAGAGACAAATGTTTTGCTTTAATAGTCAATGGTATTTTGTATCCCGTTCTAGTATTTACCCACCAGATCTCATTTTCTACCACCCTAATGTACCACCCTAATAGCAGAAAATTAAAGCCCGCAAAAAATCATTAAACTTTTGTTAAAGAAGTTTTTCGATAGTTCCAACAGAAGTGTTAAAAAAATATAATTTATGTTTTTTGCCGAATGTAGGGGTTGACTTTTTAAACAGTTATCATATATTCGGTATTCACAGTCGGATTTTATAGTATTATATATCGATGTTTTTGCCTAGTATCTTCTTTTTTAAATAGTGATACACTCTTTTCGAACTTACCATAATATCTGTACCAATACAATAAAAATTCAAAGATCTGTGTATATTAAAACAATTTTGTTTAATCATATTTTGAAATGACCCAAGTTGGCTATATTTTTCACGGCTTTCGAGCCGAAAGATGTAAAAAGAAATTAATAATTTAGTGTTGTTTATTCACTGATAGTAAAAGACATTTTTTAGTTTATTTAAATTAATTCTTGACACGACACGATTAAATAACAGATATTTCATGGATAATACAAAAATAAATAAACTATGAGAGTAATAACGGTACTACTTCCATTATTAGAGGATTTAAACTAACTCGAATTTACTTAATCTCCCGTTAACGTCTAACCGAAAGATGGATTTCCGGGTATACAATTTTGTACGAAAAATTTCAAATCAATTTCAAATCAATTTAAAATCACATTTCCTAGGCTCGACAAAAAACATGAATTTTTTTCTTATAGATCTACCGGAATTATGGAAATATTTCATAAGAACAGCCTTAACTATTAGAACGGTTATATTGAGGTCAATGAATATTAAAGATGACCATTGGCCTCCTCGAGACAAAAACATCGATATATCGCACTGTGAGATCCGACAGTAAATACAGAAAATCTGACAAAAATACTCAATAATGTAACCCCTACATTCGGCAAAAAACATAAATTGTATTTTTTAACAGTTCTGTTGGAAATATCGAAAAACTTCTTTAACAAAAGTTTAATGATTTTTTGCGGGCTTTAATTTTCTGACAATAGGGTGGTACATTAGGGTGGTAGAAACTGAGATCTGGTAGGTAAATACTAGAATGAGATATTTGAGGTTAATGACTATTAAATCAAAATATTGGCCTCCTCAAGACGAAAACATCGATATATCACACTTTGAGATAGGACTATAAATGTCGAAGATATAACGCAAAATGTGGTTTGGCGACCCCTACTTTCGGCAAAAAAAATAAAAAATTTTTTTTTCAAAACTGCCTTGCAACAATACTTTATATTCTGTGGTGTACGGCGAACTTTTTTTTTTCGAGACGCCCTACTGTGCATCATACCTCAAGTGTATACATTGAAGACATTGAAAACATTGAATTCACTTAGTGTACGTATGCACATCTACGGACATGATAACATTGTACATATTTGTTTTGTAAATTCATAAAAGTAATGTGTGTGTGCGCAGTAAAAGCAAACACTGAAAATATTATTTATACCCACCAGTTTCAATTTAAAAAAGCATATACACGAGATTTACACTCATAGTTATATACAAGTAGAAGGTGTACACGATCAAAGAAAGACAATGTCTATAGTGTATTCAAGGTGTATATTGTATTAAAGGTGTCCATTAAATTTTGTTGTACATTTCTGAGATCTCTGGTATGAATGTGAATTGATCATATTTGTGTATTTATAAATTTATGTTTATGTATTTTTGATTATATCGTCGATATCTAATATATATGGCAACTCTTTATACGTATTAGATCCGTTATATGACCATCTGTCAGTCGGCTTCTATATATATGTTTTATTAATTTAAGTAGTGAAAATGTTGACTCGCATAAGCCGATTATATATTTATGTTCACTGTGTCGTGAAACAAAATGCCTTTCTAAAGTATATTTGTTTGCACGAGACAGTACACATTGACAAACCAAACATTCAGGTTTGCCAAACAAATTTTAGCCAAACAAATATTCAAATTCCCAATCGGTTAGAACCTATTCCCACTGTGTATTTTTTCATAAACACAACAACGACAATAGCTACAACAGCATTGAAGGTTCGTACGAGAATGAGAATAACTATATTTACTCAATAAATGTATATGTGTGTGACTCTCAAAAGTAAATTTTATTCGCACGTGCAACCCGCCGCACTGTGGGGTGAAAGCCCTCACAAGTGGCGATGAATTCAAAAGATTAACTTTAACTTTCACAACCGTATTTGGTACCAAATGAAAGTGGATAAAATTCAACATCATTAACTGCAAAAATAAAGTTCGTGGTAGGTTACTTTATTTGCAGTGTGTGTTCAAAGTTCGTGCATTGATTAAAAGAGAAAATTTTGATATATCAAGTGATTATAGTTTTTTGTTAAGACTTCTGTAACTAAAAGTTTTATAATGGAACCGTCAACGTCAGGTATATGAGCATTTAAAAAATTATTTTGTGTTTAGATAAATATTTTAGAAATATTAAAAAATAAATAAAATGTCCCCAAAAATGTGGTATTTTTGATATATACATTGAGTTTCAACAGCTTTGCTGATGAGTGCAGGAAAAAGTGCTTTTATGCTCTTAAAATATAAGATTTTGGCTAAAAAATCTCAGAATACCTATTTGCGCATTTGTGCGATTTTTGAGTTATGAAGGTTTTTGTGAGAGAATTCCGGTTGCTAAAAATCAATGTGAAAAAAACCAAACAAAAAAACAAATTGTTTTTATTATTTTTTCTAAGGGCACATGAAGTATGCTCTAATTTACAATTTAATTTACTAATTTATCGTTTTTCATTCCAAAGTTACAGCAAAAATAGTCATTTTCTCCAAAATACAAAAAAGCCCATAGAATGTTAACAATTTTTTTTCCAACAAGTTTTTATTTAAATGCCAGTTTTCTATGTATTTATTAATACTCATCAAAAAAATATGAAAGAAATTCATTGTGAAGGTCTGAACATATACCCCGCCGCTGAGTCATGCTCAACAAAATTACAAATGTGATAACCTGATATTGCCCTTCATATGTCTTAGAAGTGAAGATTTAAACTACTGATACTTCAAATTCTGGTGTTGGGATATGTTGACGTACAGCTGTATGTGGAGTTTGTTGATTTGGTTTAATTGCCTTGCAACGTGCCTTTTTCAGCCGATAGTCAAGCATATTATGATTACGAGAACGAGAGCAACGTAGGCAATGGTCCCGTGGTGATATTTGATGTGTTTAATTTGTGACGGAAGTTCAGCAGATACCCTTTGGTGTAATTTACTTTGGATTTCGGAGATATTTTTAATTTGGTCAAAATCTTGTTGTGAATTCTTGCAATTTGAACCTCGTTTGGATAACTGATGTCTCTTGTATTGCTCATTGCTGTGTATGATGTTTGGAGAGATGTGGACAGTTTGATGGCCTTTGATGATGAGTGAGTTGAGCTTGCCGAGGTGTGCTGTTTTTTAGGGAGTGGCCTTCCATCCAACAACTGTTTTGGTGATTGATTTTCTGCTAATATCTCACGATTATCCTTAGGTTCTGTGATTTGTGGATATGATTGTTGTTCTTTTTCTTCGGGTTCGTCATTGAATTGCCCGTTTAAAGATGCCTGAAGCTGTCTGGACATCCGCAACTCTTACAACCTCGTCGTGTCTTTTATATGTTTTCATTACGCGCCCCAGAGGCCATTTCATGACTGGAACGTTGTCTTCTTTTATAATAACTATCGCTCTTGGTTTCAAATTTTTTGATTGGTCTCGCCATTTGGTTCGGTACTGTAGCTCATTTAGATAGTCTCGTGACCACCTCTTCCAAAATTCGTGCTTAAGATGAGAAACTAATTTCCATCGTGTTACAATTTAAGGTTTGTGGGTTTTGCTTGAGCATCAATTCGGGCTGTTAGTGGTTCACCTATTAAAATATGCCCCGAAGTCAATGCGTCTATTTGGGATCGCTTCAATTTCAACAACTATGGTGTCAAGTTCTTCGTAAGTTATAGATGTCCTTATCAACAGGTATTTTGCTGACTTAACAGATGCTTCCCATAACCCACCGAAATGTGGCGCTATTGGTAGAATGAAATTGAATTGTATACCTCTTTTACTGCAGTCATTCGTAATAGTTTCCTTTGCATCTGATGCATGTATGATTGTGGAAAGTTCAGGTAAATTTTTCTTTGCTCCCACGAAGTTTGTTGCATTGTCGCAAAATAAATTTTGGCAATGCCCATGCCGGTATGTGAAGCGTTTAAGCGCACCTATAAAGGCTTCAGTTGTGAGATCGCTCACGAGTTCCAAGTGTACCGCCTTTGTGGCAAAGCAACCAAATACAGCAATGTAGGCTTTGTGTGGTTGTTTTTCCCTAAGTTTATAATGTACAGTAATCGACTCCAGTATTGATGAATGCACGGGCTGGGGTGACACGTGTCGAGGGTAGGCTACACCTTCTCTACCCCATGGAGAAACATTGGTCCATAAAACCAAAGAGTACATTTTTAAGAGCCGCTGGAGACATCCCACGGGATAATATATCTGCGGGGTTGCACTTAGAGCTTACGTGACGCCATTGCTCTGCCTGTGTTTCTTCTTGAATTGCTGAAATTCGATTTGCTACAAACGTATTGAATGACGATGATGATGAATTTATCCATGAGAGCACAACTTTTGAATCAGTCCATAACCATACCGGGTTTGTAAATCGAAGGTCAGACCTGACTTTTGTGGCTAGCTGGGCTCCAAGTGTGGCTGCACATAGTTCCAGCCGTGGTATTGTTTGCCGGTTGAGTGGAGCTATGGGAGATTTAGCACAGAGTAAGTGTACCATGATGGTGCCATCTTTGAAAACTGATCGGAGGTAAGCCGCAGTTCCATAAGCCCTTTCGGATGCGTCCGTAAAAATATGTAGTTGTTGGGATTCTGGAACTCTTCCTTTGAAAATATGTTTTGATATTTGGAGATTTTTTAATGCATTCAGGTCTGTGCGAAATGTGATCCATTTAGTGTGCAGCGATTCAGGCAAAGAAGTATCCGAGTCCAGTTTTAACTCCCATAATTATTGAATAAACATCTTTACCGTTACTACAATGGGAGATAGAATCCCCAAAGGGTCGAATAATCTTGCAAGGTCCGCTGTGACTGTTCGCTTGGTTACCTTCTTAATGTTGCTAGCATTAACCTTAATACTTACTTAGTTTGTCAGTTTTCGGCAGCCAAACTAGTCCTAATGTTTTAATGGTGTCGGCTTCTGAGCTCTCAAAATCTAAATTTACCTTCAAGTTGTTTTCAGGAATATTGTGGATGGTTTGCACACTATTTGCGTAACGCGAAGCCGACCTTTTTCATAATCTGCACAAGTTGCTCTTGTAATTGCATCGCTGTTGTTAAGCTATTTGACCCGCCCAATCCATCATCTACATAGAAATTTTGTTTAATAAATTGTGCAGCAAGAGGGTAACGTATCTTATTTCCTTCGGCAAGTTGATCAAGACATTTTGTTGCTAAGTATGGAGCAGCTCTTGTGCCATATGTGACCGTGTTGAGTTGGTAGTATGCAATGGGCATTGTGGAATCATTTCTCCAAATTATGATCTGAAATTGACGATCTTCAGGAGCAACCAATACCTGCCGATACATTTTTTCAACGTCAGTGGTGAAAACGAACATTGGCATTCGAAACCTTAGCAGTATAGAGAATAATTCGCTTTATAGTGTTGGTCCTTTAAACATCAGGTCGTTTAATTTGCAGCCTGATGATGTTTTTGCTGAGGCATCGAATACTACCCCGAGCTTAGTGGTTGAACTTTCTGGCCTTAGTACGCAATGATGTAGTAGTTTGGAGATCTTATGGAGTCTGTTTCCAATTTTGTCATATGTCCCATTGATTCATACTACTCCATAAATTCAGTGTATTTAGCTTTCAATGCCGGGTTCTTTTGCAATCGCCGTTCCAGAGCAAGAAATCGGTTGAGAGCTACTGTGTGTGAGTTGCCAAGGGTATTGGGGGTTTGATGAAATGGTATTTTGACTATGAAGCGATCTTGATGGGTTTTACCTGTATTTTGTATAAAGTGCTCTTCACATTGTCTGTAAGTTATTGATATTGGTTTTTAAGTTGTTTTAACTTCATCTAGTTCTCAAAGTCGCGCTATGGAAGCTTCAAGCCCCTCATCTTCAGTACACATTCCACAGCATGCGTCTGTAAGGTATTCCCCATATATTTTTCCTGCTACAATCCAGCCAAGAACCGTGTTCTGCAAAATCAGAAGTTGTGGAGATAATTTTATTTGCCCAATTGCGAGCAGTTAGTGATAATGCTCGGCACCCAGCAATATATACATAGATTTTATTAGATCGATTGAATGTTGGGTCAGCTAACATAAGATTTTTCGGTAATGGCCACTCATCAGTGTTGATAAATCTTGATGGTTGAGGTGCGATAATTCGAGGGAGGACAAGTGCCTTCAGGCGTGTTGAAAATCCATTAATTATGCAAAGCTACAGTGACTCGGTGTTGTGTTTTTGTTTTAGAGTCCCCTATTCCATTGATGTTTACTGATGACGTCTGTTTTGCAATATTAAGTCGTTTTACCAAACGATCCGTAATCAAATTGACTTGTGAGCCAGAGTCAAGTAGGGTGCGACATTCAATCTCCATTGTATCAGTTTTGATTTTTATTAGAGCTGTGCTGAGAAGAACGTATGATTTGGACACCTGACCATTTGCTGCCTCTAATGAGGATGCTTCTGGAAGGCAAGGCGTCGCTTCATTGAAATTGGGTTTAACTATTTCAGGTTTATAGGTAGTGAATGATGATGTCTTTTGGGATACCCTTTCCCTTGTTGATCCTTGCTTTGATGACTGAGTGAAGCTCTCCAGATGAAGCAGCGAGTTGTGTTTTTTCTAGCATGTCATGCAAGATCCTGATTTGCAAGTTTTGGCTGTGTGTCCTGATTTTAGACAGCTTACACACATTTTTTGCTTCTTAATGACACTAAGACGGTCTGCTGGCGATAGTTGATGAAACTTCTGACACCGATACAATTGGTGGAAGTTGCTTTTACAAAGTGAGCACGTGACTTCTGTTTGTTTAGCTGAAGTGGTGGAAACATAGACCTTTGATGATCTTTCTTTCTGGTTTATGGCTTCCAGGGATTGAAAACGATTTTCAAGAAATGTTAATAGGTCTTTAATTTTTTGTAGTTCTTTTGGATTGCTAATAGTACTCTCATATAGAACAAGAGAGCCCCGATCCAATTTTTTAACGAGTATGTGAAACAGCATGGGATCCCAAGAGGCGGTATCGATCCCGATGTTGTTTAGCGCATGTAGACTTTCTTGTGTTGTATCATGTAATTGTTTGATAGCAGCAGCTGATGGTCCAGCGTTTGGTTGATCCAAAAGTTGTTGCATTAGCGTTGATTATTGTATCGTTCTTGCAGTAGGCTCCATGCGGTTGCGTAGTTTTCAGTTGTGGCTGAGAGATGACTTATTAGTTTTTCAGCTTCGCCCCCCAAGTTTGATTTCAGGTACCTTATCTTTTGTACCGCAGGAATATGCTGGTTGTCTACTAGTTGTGTAAACAAGTCGTGAAAGGATCTCCATTTTAAATAACCTTCATTAAATTTTTGGATTGTGACCTTTGGCAGCGGTAGCACGCTGTTTTGCATTGGTTCGAAACCTTGCTCTAGAGTTTGGGAGCCTAGCTTGAAATTTTCAATGACTCGCTGCTCCAGGTTTTCTTAGGAGCTCATGTCGTATCTGTCCTTCAGTGGGTCATCGCTGGATTCCCATATTCTGAAATGTGCTCTTGGATTTCTCACCATAATTTTTCTTTCAGCTTCATATTGGTTGCCTTAGGGTCCATGTCGAGTAGCCGATTTAATGGTGACATCATGACATTGTGCCTTCTTATAGTAGCATTTGTGGAGGTACATGTCAAAGATGTTCTGGCAGGTGCCTTACTGGTGCTTTCCAGTGTTGGCGCTTTCGATGTCTCATTTATGCCTGATTCAAATATTTTCCTTTATTTTGTAACGAATTCCAATTTTTTGATGGTTTTCGGTGAAATATTTGTGGTCTAACTGGAGCTTCTCAAGACATCGTATTCTATTATCGTTGTGCTCGAATTCTGCCCATGCGTGGACAGTCTTTCTGGGTGATGAATCCTTTTTAAAGTTCCGAATGATGGACTCTATCAGTTCTCCTGTTGCTCGCTGAGAAGTTGTAAGCTGTTCCGTTGGGGACGTTGTTGCACCAGTAGCCATGATGTTGCCTGTTCGAGCTGGTTATGCCTTTAGGAATTTGTTCCTGGGAAAAAAAGGTGACGATTCCTTGAAGTTAATCACGTCGGGGTCACCAGAATGTTTGTAACTCAGCTGATTTGCTGGTCGGTGTTGTTTTGTCCAGGCGGAATACCGGGCAGATAACACAAGTACTTAAACCTGATTGTTTTTTATAATGGAATAACGCAAGCACTTCAACTTGGTTAAAGGGAATTGGATAACACAAGCACTTAAACTTGGTTATTGCGAAGGATGGGAGAACAATATAAGACAACTGCTTTGTTTGCTTAAATAATTGTTTCTTAATTTATTTTAATTAAATCATAGCCTTAAATACTATTTTATTGCCGAATTGCAAAAAATTATTTTAATATATTTATTAATAATAAAATTCTGTTTTTGGGCTTATGTATTTTCCCATACGTGTAAAAAACTCCAGGAAACATGAAACCTTAGACGAATGTAATGCAAATACACTTGAAAGTGGTTCAAGGTTGTTGTCAAGAATATAAAATAACAAAAAACTACAGCAAAACTTGAAGCTTAATTCTTTTCTCATAACTTAAATTAACTGTTGCATAAATTCAGCAAAAATAAAGCAAATAATAGGAAAATTACATGAAGTCAGCAATTTAAGGTTGTTCAACTAATTTCATACAGGCATATGTACGTAAGCATGTTTGTACATTTATAAAAACGTACTTACGCACATATGAAAGAAATTCATTGTGAAAGTCTGAACAATCAGCAACTTGTACAATTTTCACTACTACACCAGAACAATTTGACGACGAGTTATTAAACGACATTATTGAGTGGCTGTGGAGAATGGAAGACGATGGATCAACTGCAAAAGGACTTGAACAACGATGTGAATCACTATTTGTTCAAAATACTCAAACAAACGAAGAAGGATGTTTTGTTGTCAAGTTGAAATTAAGTGATTCTAAGGCAACGGCCTACAAACGATTCCTGAGTTGTGAACGTAGATTAATGAAAGATCCATTAACCAGATATCAGTACATAACTTTTATGAATGAATATAAACAAAAGGGACACATGACAGAAATATATTTATCAACTCAATACCAACTCCCCACCATTTCATTCCACATCATTGTGTACTAAAACCAGATAGCACAACTACTAAACTTCGTGCCGTCTTTGACGCTTCTGCCAAAACATCATCTGGTTACTCACTTAATAACTTAATGTACACTGGCCCAATTGTTCAAATTGATCTATTTTCGATTCTTATCCGCTTCCGTTTACCAAGATTTGTCTTTACTACAGACATTGAAAAGATTTATCGACAGATCTGGGTACATCAAGAAGACAGGAGGTACCAGATTATACTATGAAGAAATTATCATTCTGCGGCCATAAAACATTACCATCTCAACACTGTCACATATAAGACACGAGCTACCCCATATTTGGCGACAAGCTGCGCAAATTCTAAGATATAATTTCTTTGTGGACGACAGTCTAGGAGGATCAAACAGCTTAAATACTGCGATTGAAACACAACGACAACTAGCTTGCTTACTAAGAAAACATGGTTTCAATTGTGGTAAATGGAGCGTGAATAATAAACAACTTTTTCAAAACATTCCAGAAGACTATGGGGAAGTAAATCTTGATTTCAACAGAACACAGGGAGTGTATTAAAACTCTGGGCCTAATATGGCTGCCTAAAACGTAAAGGTTAAGGTGGTAGCTGTAAATGTGATTACTAAGCGTACTGTAAGCTCAGACTTGGTAAAACTTTTTGATCCACTTGGACTGTTGACAACATTTATGGCAGATGACGTTGACATGGGAAGCTCTACCTGAAGATATCAGCTCAACATTGTAAAATTTCCGCGAGGGTTTAAAGACATTAAACAATCTTCAAATACCACGACATATATTCAAGAATGACTACTCAGCTGCATATCTTTGCAGATGCATCGGATAGAGCCTTTCGGGCTGCAACGATCAACGTTTAAGGGTGGTAGAATAATGACAAAATTAATATGTGCGAAGTCTCGTGTCGCGCCAATCAAAAAGCAAACCTTACCACGACTAGATCTTTGTGCAGCACTTTTGGCTGCAGAATTATCTCGACGTCTTCGAACGGTTATGAAAATAAAATGTTTACCAATTTTCTTATGGAAAGACTCTGAGACTGTCTTGTCATGTATACATTCAATATCATCATCTTTCCAGACATTTGTGGGCAATAGGATATCCAAAATTCAGACTCTGTCTCAAGAGGTATATCAGCCAAGGCACTTTCAGAGTGTCATTTGTGGATTTTGGAACCATTATTTTAACACGGAAAGCAAGAAAGCTGGCCTGGAGAATTGCGGCCACACCTTCGAAATACGTCTGATCTAGAAAGAAAGAAGGATTCAACATTTGTCTTGTCAACCATAAACAGCTACGGTTTTGTATACAATATCGATCATAAAGGTTCATTTAAGAAGTACAGAAAATAATATCATACGTTCACCGATTCTTAAAAACACAATTGACAAATATTCACCAAGACCACAACTTAATGCCTTAAGTACAGAAGAACTTCATGTGTCACTCAGAACAATCATAAGTGCCATCCAAAGTTATGAATTTTGCGATTTCATTGCAAGCTTTTAAAAAAACAACAAGAACTTGCAAAAACCAGTCCAATTTTTAGTTTGACTCCATTTGTTGATAATGAAGACATTCTGCGAGTGGGAGGACGGTTGGAGGACTCAAACCTATCTTACGATTCAAAACATCCAATGTGTCTTCCATTCAATGATGCACTAGTGCAACTTTTATTTAAATCGGTGCACGAAGAAAACAAACACTGCAGTCCGCAAGCATTATTGGGAATCGTGAGCCAGAGATTCTGGCCGATCAGAGGAAAATCTATTGCAAGATCAACCGTGCAAAAATACGTACAATGTTGCAGGGGCAAGCTATGTCAACAATTAATGGGAAACCTTCCACGAGACAGATTCACACCTGCACGGCCATTCATTAACACAGGTTATTTTGGACCGATATGGATCCACTACAAAATAAGAGGAAAACGACCATCAAAGGCATATATAGCAGTATTTTGCTGCTTTGCGACAAAGGCAGTTGACTTTGAACTGGTTAGTGATCTATCAACTGATTCTTATATTGGCGCTCTAAAACGTTTTATAAGTCGAAGAGGACGGTGCCAAAATATCTATAATGATAACGCAACCAATTTTGTTGGAGCCAACTGTAAACTCACTGAGCTCTCTCAATCAATATTTTCTGAGAATGGGAAAGAATCGATAGTTTCAACATATAGCTCAACAGGAATACAATTCCATTTTATTGCACCCAGGTCCCCCCATTTCGGAGGACTTTGGGAAGCAGCGGTAAAATCGGCTAAAAATCTACTTCTCCGAAGTTTAAGTACAAACTTACTAACATATGAAGAATTGGAAACGGTTATTATAGAAATTGAAGCCATCTTGAATTCTCGTCCTTTAACACCTATGTCCAACGACCCTTTCGATATGTCTGCATTAACAGGGCATCTATTGATCGGTAAACTCCTCACGTCTCAAGTGGATATCGCAGCCAACTCAAAAAGAATATCACTCTTTTCTCGATGGAAACTCGTCTCAAAACTAAAACATGAATTTTGGAAAAGATGGTCAAATGAGTACCTAGAAGAACTACAGCAATGTCATAAGTGGAAAACTTTAAGTGCTAACATCAAACCGGGAGATATGGTTATCATTAAGAAAGATAACACTGTGCCGACGAAATGGCCGCTAGGAAGAATATTGAAGGTCTATTCTGGAAATGATGGATCCATTCGAGTTGCTGATATCAAAATCGCATCTGGGATATGTAAAAGACCTATACATCGCCTTGCATTGCTCCGGGTTGAAGAGAATTCAGAGCCAAAAAATTACAACAATACATCTAGAAGGCTCTGGATTATTAACTATTAGCCCAGACTGCACCATCAAGCATGATTTTATTCACATGACCGGACAACAATCGATATCAAGAATTGCTGGGTCATCGTACACGAACCTTGCAAACATCTCAGAACTTTCATATCAACATCTTTCAAAAGGCGAAACCATTAAAGTAAACAATAATATATTGACGACAGACCAGATCTCGATACAACTCAATAAAATGAAGGATATGCAATAAAGGTTAGAAACAATAAACACTTAAAATTTTCTAGTACTAAATATTGAAATAACAGAATCATCTAATCGTACTCCGCAACCATCCATTAATGAAACAACAACCACAGCACATCCACGGCAGAATTTCACAATCCAAGTTTAATTCTAATTCTGTTTAATTCACTACTCGTCAATGCCGGGGAGAATGTACTTATTGTTAAGTTATTGTTTCATTTGTTCGTCACTGTATTAATTAAAATTACAACGTATACATTGTACTAAAATTATGTCAACTTAAATCAAACTGCAACGCATGTTTATTTCATAAATACAATAACATATTAACTTAGTAAAATTATTTCATATTAATTTGCACTACTTATTTAGGTCAACTTTATTTGACTGACTTTATGTTAAGTTTATATTCATTTCCGAATTATTAAGCATAAAAATTAATTATGTTATCATTTTAATATTGTATAAAAAGATGAACAATTTCACAAATAAATTATTAATGATTTTATGGTCTTCAAACACAAAGGACTTTTCTTTTAAAGCTACAGCAGTCTTTCAGTTACAAGTGCTGGAAAGACAACGGAGAAATAAAAATAGTGTTAATTCTGACGAAACGTTTGAATTAAATTCCACTAGAATTCCTAATTGTAGAGTAGTTTTAAAATATTTTTTTGCAATTTTAATTATTTCTGTTTTCTCATATATGATAAAAAATATTTTTTCATACAAAGAAAGAAGGTGTTCGTTTTAATAAGTCAAATGCTCGGATATGTTGTTGGTCATGGTTTTTTGAAATATTGGACATATATAAATGCTTGGGCTATGTTCTGCCAGATTTTGATTTGGATAAACGAGTTTTAGTAAAGTTTAAAAATTTCAGACGTGAGTTAAAAAACTTAGGAAAAATTCCGCTAGTCTAATTGAGCTTGAGGGAAATATTAAATTATTGATTCATAATATAATAAACACCACAATTTGTTACATTTTTACACTATTTTTACATTTAATAACGCCCACTAAAGGGGGCGGGTTCTTTTTATTTTATGGTTCCAAGTTTAACGCGTTGGACCAGTGATGTTAACTTTCTTATTTCGATTTCCGTACAGCCCTAAAAAAGTTACCGGTTTTTTGGTAAAACTACCGTACGCAAAGTCTGGTACAAAATTAATAATAAGAAACGTATAGAATTTAACTACAAATGGCATTATTTTTCATAGTTGTAATGAAACCGTACTTTTTGATGGTTTTACTGAGAAATATTTAGTCGCAAGAGAATTTGCAGTAAAGAAATTATATGTGGCCTGTCACAAAACTGATCTATTAACAAAGTTATGAATTCGCCCTGGTAGACACATTATGAAAAAAATTTTTGGGGTCTAACAATTAAAAATGAAAACTTTTTAAAATTACAGTACAAATATACAAATTACCTGCTTACCGTTCGGAAGGCTAAATTACCGTACAATACGGTAATTACCGTACGGTTAACATCACTGCGTTGGACCTTCTTTGACATACAAATATATCATTTGCTTAACAAAATTACCAAAAAACTTTAAAAATTATGCTAATTTTTAGAGGTTGGTTTAGTTCTTCTTAGGGGAACTTTTTTCCCCCTTGCCCGGCTTAGCCCACCTCCGAACTTAGCCTGTTCTGACGGACGGACATGCTCAGATCATCTTAGATTTCATCACTGATCAAGAATATGTATACTTTATGGAGTCTCAGGTGGATATTTCGCTGCGTTACAAACGGAATGACAAAGTGAGTATACCCTCCATATTCTTTTTTGGGTATAAAAATGAATTTGGTATTTAAAGGGATTTTAAAAATAAATGAAGTTTAATTAGCCACTGAGTTATTGGGCGTAAAGAAAGGAAAGAGTCGATAAAATCCTAGACATTTATGCCAAATAATTCTTTTTTTTAATTATTTTATAAGATCTTCTAAAACTAATAAACAAGGTATGACAGTTTTATTTATACATTTTTGTTTGCTCGCTTTAGTTCAATAATTGAAATTTTTTAAGAAGTAGGGCCAGCACTCAGGCGATGAACCCTACATATGGAATGTATTTAAACGGGTTAAAAGGGGTTAGAGATATACTTATGCTGTTCTTAACTTCCAGGAATTTTTAAATGAAATGCATATTTTTCAGAAACGTTATAATATTTAATTATGTGTTTATTGACCTTTCAAGTTTAGTATATAGCAATTTCAAAATAGGATGTATACTAATATATTTATTCAGTTTATATTTCATATGTATTGATATTTTACTCTGTCTCACTTTTAATTTTAATTAGTGTTATTTATTAGTTTTTTTTTATTGTTTAATTTAACTTGTATAAATATAAATGCACAAATTAAGGGTTTTAAGGGTAAGTTAATATAAATTTAGGGTTTCTTTTTGAAATTGTGATCTTAGGTTTTATCTTGTACATTAACACTTGGATAAATACAAATGTGAACCTTAAGGAATTTAAGGTTGAATTAGTATAAATTTAGGTTTTTGTTGTTTTCTTAATTTAAGTAATTTTAGCACCTTTATATTTCCTTTCGTTTATAAGTATACTAAAGTTGTTTTATTTTTCTTTTTCTTTTTGCAAAAATTTTATTTTCTATTTAATTTAAATTCAGATTTGGTTTGAACTTCTTTTTTTCCTTTTTCAGTGATTTTGTGTTTTTTCCAAGTTTTTTTTTTTTTTTTTTACTATGGTAATTATAAACTTTTAATCGACTTTTAGGGACGAGGGTATCACGAACTAATGTGTTCACTAAAATTTATAGCGATGGACGTTGGCTGCAGCTCTTTGTGTTGGGGGTATTGTTGACTTAGTTGTCAGGGTTGGGGCTAGCTGCACCATATTGTTCACTGTGGTGAACATTCTCCCCGCCTCAACATCTGAAAGATAAGAGTGGACTTTAATTGATATCCAAATTAAAGAAAGTTGTGTAAGTTTAATGGGTTAATGGGTAAGTAATATACTTAAGATTTGGTTGGGTAGGGGTTTAGCCGGAATATGAGCCATCCCAACGAGGAGTCCTGGGCTAATAGTGCTCCACCATCCATGCGAATTATGTTGTCTTTAAGTATGCTACTATACAAGTCTCCACCTAATTCAATTTCAACAGCATCGTTGCAATAGAAAGAGGGGTCTGCTAGTGCCAGATTCTCCACCTTCTCCTTTATGGACTCTTTAAAGGGCCCGGAATATGGGTTTTTTGGTAGCTCTCTACTGACCAAAAGGTACATTTCGTATTTAATGGTGGATGACATGTTGGGAGTAATAATGACTTTCGTGTATTTTTTCCCTTCCACTTTAAGTGTGTTTAGACGTATCCGCTCAACCAATTCGTTGGATATTCGGGATGAAGTAGTGCTCGCATTTACGATGGCCCTCAGTGACACGCAACCATCGTCGGTCATCAAACAAATTTGTGCAGTCGGCACAAGTATCTTTTGTAGCGAAGTGGGCAAACCAAATTCCGTCGTTATTTGTTTTGGCGACCGTCGAGGAGTAGGTCCAGGGGGTTTATTCTTTCCTAAGAAAGACGAACTATTTGGGCGATCAAGAATATTTTTCAATATGCGCTCTGGTCCATGTAAACTGGAATGATGCTTTCCACCACATTTGTTGCATCGGGCCTTGCTCGTGCAGTTTCCAATTAGATGGTTTCGGGCTAAACAATTAATGCAATAGTGCAAACGGAGTGCGGTTTTGTATTTTTCTGATATATTCAGAGAAATGAACCTTTTGCATGTGGGCAACTTGTGGTCTGCTTGACACAATCCACAACCAAAATGACGTCGCGCCTGTTGACGCTGCCCTTGACGGTGTTTCCCATGGGTTTTTGGGGCGTTGTTTCGTTTAGAATGTCTACCTTTGTTGTTGTTATGTGCCATTATCTGTATAGTGTGATATGAAATATATGGAGATGAATTAGGAAGCAAATGAGATATGAATAGTGTTAGTTATAATTATGACGAGTGAATATATATATATATATATATATATATATATATATATATTTGGTTAGTTTATTGGGTGGGTAAAACTACAACTTTGGTTATTGGACGTTTTAAGACTCCAGTCGACGTGCGTAGGTCAACAACTCTACTTAGTCCATCTGAACCAGGGTAAGTGTTCATAACTCGTCCGAGTAGCCATTCGTTAGGAGGTAGGTTGTCCTGTCGAATAACAACAACGTCATCAACTTCAACTTGTCGTTTAGGGTGTTTCCACTTGTATCTTTTATGCAGCTCTTTAAGATATTCATCTTTCCACCGCCTGCAAAAGTTGTGATACTGAATTTTCAGTCTTTGCCATCTATTTGCCAAGGTGAGATTTGCATGGCTGCAGTCGGGCTCTGCAGGGGTGAGTATGGGTGATCCTATCAAAAAATGACCTGGGGTTAAAGGACTAGGATCTTGTGGGTTTTCACTGGACGGGCTTAAAGGTCTTGAGTTGAGGCATCCTTCGATTCTGGCTAAGAGTGTGGCAAATTCTTCAAACGTGTACTTCAAAGTATTCAGCTTCTTCAAGTGGCATTTGAAGCTTTTTACTCCAGCTTCCCATAGACCTCCCATGTGTGGAGCTCCTGGTGGTATAAAGTGCCACGTCAAATTTTGGAAACTACTAGAAGATACCACAGACCCCTTCAATTGTTTCAAGAACTCCTGTCGTTCTTTCTTCAACAATTGTTTTGCTCCAACAAAGTTTGTCCCATTGTCAGAGTAAATGGCGACAGGGCATCCCCGCCTCGAAAAAAATCGAGCGAACACTGCCATAAAGGCTTGGGTTGATAGGTCTGATGTAGGCTCCAAATGTATTGCCTTTGTTGCAAAACAGACAAACACACATACATAACCTTTGTGTATTTTACAGTTTCTGCCATTATATACTTTAATATCAAATGGCCCGGCAAAGTCAACTCCAACATTATAAAATGGTCTTGCAATTTGGGTGCGTTCTGGCGGCAAAGCTGCCATAAATTGGGTAGCTTGTCTATTCTTATACCTTGTGCATGGTATACAGTTGTGTATTACAGAGCTAATAAGATTCTGAAGCTTCGGAATCCAATAGCCAGATCTTAATACTCTTAACATGAGTTTGTTTCCTCCATGCAAAGTCACCATATGCACATGTTGGGTTAATAATCTTGCAAGCTGACTTCTATAGGGTAATAATATTGGGTGTCTTTCAGAATATGTTAAACTATTGGAGCTAGCTAGTCGGCCGTTTGCCCGCATAATATTGGCAGAATCTAGAAAAGGGGTTAGAGTGAGTAAACTGCTCTTTTTTGTGAGTGGGTGTTGTTTTCTAAGGCAATTATAGTCTTCTTCAAAGTATTTAGATTGACATAGAATAATGAGTCTATTCTGAGTTAATTTTATTTCCCTCGTATCAAGATCAATACTAGAGTGGGTTAACAATCTTTCAATTATTTCTTTGCTGGACTGAGCATTATTTCTATTCACGCTAATTCTATCACTTTTGGTTGTCTGGGTTCGGGTCAATGATGTTCGATCAATAAATCGATAGACATACGACATTACTCTTAAAGCTTTCGATAACTTAGAAAATCTTAGCAATATGTCTGAGTGAGTATCATTTTTGTTTTCTAAAGGGTTATTAGTATCAGCCGAAGTGTGGAATGAGTGGACAACTTTAGCGTCCGCTTGTGTTTCAAATGGTTTTTGTATTTTCGGCCACGTTGAAGGGTCTTCTTTTAGCCAGACAGGTCCATTCCACCATAATTCGTCCTCCTTCAAATCTTCAGCATTACATCCTCGACTAGCAACATCAGCAGGGTTTTCGTGTGAAGCAACATGGTTCCAGTTATCCACTCCTACCGTTGCAAGAATGGTAGAAACTCTGTTTGCCACAAACGTTTTCCATGAGTTGGGTGTTTTACTCAGCCAAGCTAAAACTATAGAAGAATCTGTCCAAAAATATGTTTGAAGTTGTGGGAGGTTCAGCTGTATTTTTAAATTATGGGTAATATTAGCTAATAATACCGCACCACAAAGCTCCAATTTAGGCGCCTTAATTGGCGCCACTCTCGTTTTAGCGAGTAGTAGGGTTACGATACAAGATTCATCTGGGAGTGTAATTCGGGCATATACCACAGCTGAATATGCCTTTTCAGACGCATCTGAAAAGCCATGAAGCTCAACTTTTGCTGACGGCGTAAAATGAATCCATCTCGGAATACGAATTTGATCAATATCATCATAGAACTGTAAAAATTTATTCCATCTGATTAGGGTGTGTGGGGTTAGACATTCATCCCAAGCTGTACCATCTTGCCATATTTGCTGCATAATAATTTTAGCAGAAATCACAATTGGTGCTAACCAGCCAGCTGGGTCAAATAGACGTGCTATATGCGATAGAACAGTCCGCTTTGTATATGAAGATTTCCTCTCAATAATTGGAACACTAAAGAAAAACGTATCCTCCCTAGCATTCCATCTTATGCCTAATGTCTTTGCATTATTTGAGTCGGGTAGCGTGAGCAGCTCAACATCAAGTAAATGTGTTTCGGGTAAACTATTCAATAACTTCTTTGTGTTGGCCGTCCATTTACGTAGAGGAAATCCAGCAGTGTCAAGAGCTGAGATCAGTTGGTTCTGAGCAACTTTGGCTTCTTCTATTGTGTGACCTCCAGATAAAACATCGTCTACATACATATTACTCTTCAGAATTTTTGAAGCAATCGGGTGGGTGTGTTGAATGTCTTTGGCTAATTCGTGTAGGGTTCTTATAGCCAAATATGGAGCGCAGTTAACTCCAAATGTTACTGTTTGAAGTTCATAATCTTGAATGGGTTCATTGACGCTTTTACGAAAGAGTATGCATTGAAAGGGTGTGTGGGTAGGGTTTAACATAATTTGCCTGTACATTTTTGTAATGTCGGCGTTAAAAACAAACTGATAAAAGCGCCATTTCAAGATAAGTACAACTAAATCTTGTTGTAGGGTGGGACCAGTGTATAGTGCATCATTTAAGCTATTCCCATTAGATGTTTTGCTAAACGCATTAAAAACAACTCGAACTTTTGTTGTAACGCGATCGAGTTTAACAACCGCATGATGGGGTAGATAGTATTGGTTGTTTGAAGACGTATTCGGGTTGTAATGAACGGGTTTCATATGACCTAAGTCAATATACTCTTGTAATGCACTATCATACTCGATTTTCAATTCAGGTTTCTTTAATAAATTCTTCTCATTTCGTAAAAACTGTGCCATTGCTATATGGCGAGAGTTTCCTAATGTGACGGGTGGGTAGCGAAAGGGTAGATTAACCTGATAACGGCCACTAGATAATTTGCAAGTGGTTGTTACGTAATTTTCCTCACAATTTATGTCTTCCTCAGCATTACTGGGTGTCTTGGGTATGTCTTCAATTTCCCAAAACTTTGTTAAAATCTTATCAAGCGCGACAGAAGAAAAGTACGAAACTATGGGTTGGGTTCTATGTGAATTTTGAATGGGTCCTGTTAAAATCCATCCAAACTCAGTTTCTTGAGCGACTAATGTGTTAAGAAAATCTTTCCTAGCACCAGTTTTTACAATCTGCGGGTAAACATCACTGCCAATTAAAAAATCTATTGGCCTGCTCTCATAAAACTGTGGATCTGCCAATTGAATATTTTGCAATTCGTTTGCGGGTATTGGGTTCAAACGCTGGGTTGGTAAATTCTTTGTAAGCGTTCTTACAACAATCGCTTAAATATTCAATTTGAAATTGGGTTGGGTATTTGATCTTAACAAAACATCACATAGTTTATTTGATTGCGCCGACACGACTTCATTTATTCCAGAAATTTCAGCAACAATTGGTGTAGTGGGTAATTGTAATTTACGTCTAAGTTTATCTGAAATAAATGAGAAGTCTGAAGCTGGGTCAATCAGCGCTCTAGCTGAAAATTTTTCTCCATGTGCTTCAACAATCAGAGCAGCTGTTCCTAATAGTTTCGCTCTGTCGTCTAATAAGGGTTTGCTTGATTGGGTGTGTGTTGAGAAAGATTGTGCTGCATTTCGAGAAGTTGATGGTTGATTATCATCGAGCTGTGTGTTTGTGTTTGAGTTGGGTTTGTGCAGCAGGGTATTATGTCTTCCACCGCAATATCTGCAACTGAATGTGCTACGACAATCCTTTAAAATGTGTGCGATGGCCAAACAATTATAACATATTCCATTCTTTTTTACAAATTCAATCCTCTCGTTTACGCCCATAGACGTAAACTCTGAACATTCTCTGATGGTGTGATTACTTTTGCACAGCTTACAAATTGACCCATCGGGTTTATTGGGTTGAATCGGGTTATTTTGTAAACTTGTACTACTTTGGGTTTTAGGGTGGGTAGTTTGTGAGAATCTTTGTTCATTTTGAGGTTTGATTTTTGGGTGGTTATCTTTGTTTGGGTAGGTTACATTGTAAAATGTTTTCCCCCTTCTATCGAAAGGGATCTTATTTTCTTGAAAATTTTTGGGTTTAGAGTTGATGTTGTGGTAGGTGCCTTGATCTAGAATATCATTCACCGATGTCAATTCCTTATATGTGTTGGTTAAAAATAAATCTAGATCCGTCCACGACGGCATTTCTGCACAATTAGTTAGAGTCTTTTCAAATTCTCTTCTTACTTCTCTGGGTAACTTTGTTGAACACAGATAAACGAGATTATCTGTGTCAACATCTAGGGTATTTAAGTTTGAAATGCAACAGTTTATCTTTCTTTGCAGCTTTCTTATTGATGCACTACACATGGTACTTACTGCGGGTAAATTTAAAAGTGTTTTCAATTGCACATTAATTTGCATTCTTTTGTTCTCATATTGAGAAACCAATTGGTTCCATGCAATAAGAAAACCTTCATTTGTCAAGGGTGCGTTATTTACTATTTCTTTAGCCTCTCCAGTAGTTTTTTGCTTCAAGTGGAATAGTTTTTCAACGCCACTTAAACGGGTATTATTGCCATACATGGCCTTAAAAAGGTGCCGGAATGATGCCCAATTTGTAAAATCTCCACTGAATATTGGCATGTCACAAGGGGGAACATTAAATGATACTGAATCCTTGGGTTGTGTAAGTATGTGTTCTTTAGAGGAGTTAAGAGTTTCATCCGCCTTATTGAGTCTATCAATGGAATCATCAATCTCTATCATTGAGCTTCTATAAAATTTCTTAGCCGCTCTAATATTTCGGGTAATTTGAGTGAATTGTATAGCCTCCGCCTGTTTTGGGTCATTTAATTCAGCGGACTCCCTAATCTGCTTAAACTTTTTGTCAATATCGGACCATAAAGTTTCTAACTCGTTTTTTTTTTGAAGTTTAGAGCGGGTAAAGATTGGGAGTATTCTTGGGTATTCTTATAATCCTCCTCAAAGTCTCTTAAATCGGATTCAATATAATTTTCTAAATCCCTTGCCAAAGATTTTAATGTGGACATGGCTATGTTTTAACTTCTTAAATTTGGGTAAGTAAGGGTTAATTGTTTGAAATGTGCAAACACTTGGTGTAATGAAAATAATAAGACACTAATATTACAGTGAAGAGAAAAACTTTGTATCCGCAGACACTTTTTTAACTTGTGTACCTTTTCAATTAAATATGTGCACTAAATACCGTGATAAGCACTATTGTTCTTCACAGCAATAATTTTATCTTCCAACAAACTTCCAATAGGGTTGTTGGTTGCCTTGTAAGATATTGCTTTTAGACTGAAGGCAAATTTAATTGAAACCTTGAGTACAATTATGTGTGTAAGTTGTAAAATATACAGACTTACCTTGCAGGTTTTAGTGTACAAACCTTCACAAGAGTTTAACTATCTCTTGTTTTATATGTTTTCTTTAGGTTGGGTTGTGTTGCTGTTGTATACGTCCTTTAAGTCGATGTAACTCTGGTCGTTTATTTACTGTGTGTATTTTGTATTTGGGTTCTTATTTTTATTTGTTTTTTATTTTATTTATTTTTAGTTAAACCAATTTAATTTTTTCTTAATATTTTAGTGTAAGTAAAAATATTATATTTATGCCACACTTGTGTAGTTTTGCATGACACTGTAACCTGGTTATAGTACTTGTTTGTAATGTTGTCCGAGTTTTTGCACTTTTTATTTTTTGGGTGAGATTGCTTAATTACTTGTATTGTTTAATGATTATATTTGCTTTTTATTTGTGATGTTTAATGTAACGCTAGTAGTTAGTTAAAATAAATTCTTTCTTTTATTTATGTTCCTTTGCACTTTATTTTTCGTTTATGCACATAAATAGTAGTTGAGTATATAGATTTGTATGTTGTTACACTTATGGTTTTTTTTATTTTTATTGGTTTGTATTTAATATTTGGTACTGTGTTATTATATTCTATATTTGTCTTTTAAGATTATTATATATAGTACCTATAATCACTTTGTGTATGTAAATTTATTCTTTTCAATATGTTTTTGTGTGTGGACTGTATACTGTTTGTTCACTCTTCACTCTTAAGGACCATATTTAAACGGGTTAAAAGGGGTTAGAGATATACTTATGCTGTTCTTAACTTCCAGGAATTTTTAAATGAAATGCATATTTTTCAGAAACGTTATAATATTTAATTATGTGTTTATTGACCTCTCAAGTTTAGTATATAGCAATTTCAAAATAGGATATATTAGTAATATTTATTCAGTTTATATTTCATATGTATTGAAATTTTACTCTGTCTCACTTTTAATTTTAATTAGTGTTATTTATTAGTTTTTTTTTATTGTTTAATTTAACTTGTATAAATATAAATGCACAAATTAAGGGTTTTAAGGGTAAGTTAATATAAATTTAGGGTTTCTTTTTGAAATTGTGATCTTAGGTTTTACCTTGTACATTAACACTTGGATAAATACAAATGTGCACCTTAAGGAATTTAAGGTTGAATTAGTATAAATTTAGGTTTTTGTTGTTTTCTTAATTTAAGTAATTTTAGCACCTTTATATTTCCTTTCGTTTATAAGTATACTAAAGTTGTTTTATTTTTCTTTTTCTTTTTGCAAAAATTTTATTTTCTATTTAATTTAAATTCAGATTTGGTTTGAACTTCTTTTTTTCCTTTTTCAGTGATTTTGTGTTTTTTCCAAGTTTTTTTTTTTTTTACTATGGTAATTATAAACTTTTAATCGACTTTTAGGGACGAGGGTATCACGAACTAATGTGTTGACTAAAATTTATAGCGATCGACGTTGGCTGCAGCTCTTTGTGTTGGGGGTATTGTTGACTTAGTTGTCAGGGTTGGGGCTAGCTGCACCATATTGTTCACTGTGGTGAACAGAATGCATTGCGCTGAAGGAAGGAGATAGTGGTGAGAAGACAGATAAACAAGTAGAAACGTTATATTCGACCGGGTCGAATCTAAAATACCCTCCAAATATTTAGTAAGTAAATATAAAATGTTAAACTTTGTGAGACAGAGTTCCTTTAAGACATCTCTGTACCCAATTTTAAATCTCTATCTTGACAGAGCCACTCCGGGAAGGCCCGTGAGGGAGACGTTTCATCATTGCCTGATCAGAGAACATCTCAGCTTCTTATAGGCTTAATAAATAAACATTTTTCAATATTTACACGATTTTTGCATATAATATCGTACGTCAACGCCCACTAAACGTGGTAGGGCCCAAAAATAGACTATATCATGTTTTCCACAGACGAACGTATGGGCATTTGCTAGACCGTCCAGACTTCATCACTGATGCATAATATACATACTTTATGGGGTCCAATTCTTTTGAAGGGTATTAAAACTTGGTGAAATGCCTCTCGGTGGGAGAGTTATTTCACCTTTGTCATAAAACTCCAAAAATAAACGTTTGGGATAATTAAATACAATATTATAGGGTCAATTAGGAGGCAAAGGGTGGGAAGGGGGTAGGGCAGAGTAGTACCAGGTTACGTCTCAGCTTCGTTATTAAAGATTAAAAATGTTATTTTTAAGAAATGTAGGCTTAAGTAAAACAATTTGTGAAATTTTTACACTATTTTTGCATATAATAACGCCCACTAAAGGTGGCGGGTTCCAAAAACAATTTTTTTATGGTTCCAAGTTTAACGCGTTGGACCTTCTTTGATATAAAAATATATCATTTGCTTAATAAAATTACAAAAAAAAAACTTTAAAAATTATGTTGTTTTTAGAGGTTGGTTTAGTTCTTATGGGAACTTTTTTCCCTCTTGCCCGACTTAGCCCATTTTTAACTTAACTTGTGCTATCCTTTAAGTTATATTTACACCAAATTTCATGTCTGGCTCTTTTCGTTTGGACTGAATCGTGATTTCCAGAGCCGGACGGACGGACATGTATTTTGGCGGGGTCGCTCTAGCAAGGGCTGTGAGGGAGACATTGCAACTTTGTCATAAAACTCTAAAGATAAATGTTTGGGATAATTATATACAAAATTTAAATAAAATTTTTTTCGATAGGGTCATTTAGGTGGTGAAGAGGGAGTAGGGAGTAGGGCAGAGTAGTACCAGGTAACATCTCAGCTTCGTTATTAAAGCTTAAAAATGTTATTTTTAAGGATTGTAGGCTTAGGTAACACAATTTGTGCAAAATCTACACCATTTTTGCACATAATATCTTACGCCAACGTCCACTAAAAAGTGCGGGGTACAAAAATTCATTTTTCTGGTTTTATGGCTGGACGTTTAAAGCTGTGGACCTTCTTTGACATACAAATATATTATTTGCTTGACAAAATTTCAAAAAACAATTAAGAACGTTATATTCGACAGGATCGAATCTTAAATACCCTTCAAATATTTAGCAAGTAAAAACTCTATTTTGTAGGGGTCACTCAGGGAGGGGGCGTGGGGGAGATATTCCCACCTTTGCCATAAAACATTAGAAAGCCATGTTTTGGGGTTATTAAGTATAAAAAAAGTTTTTTGAGAGGGTCCTTTAGGTGCAAAAGCCGGGGAGAGTAGGGCGTAGGAAGATCAGAAAACATCTCAACTTGGTAATAAAAGCTTTAATTTAAGGCTATACAATTTGTTAAATACTTTTGCATGTAATATCAACGCCCACTATTGAGGGCGCGATCCAAAAATTGATTTTTCAGATTTTTTTCCCTTTGGCCCGACTCAGACCCTTTACGAACTTGATCTGTGCTATCCTTCAAAATGTATTTATATTAAATTTCAAGGGATTTTATCAGTGATCAATATTATATACTTATACTTTATGGGATCTCAATGCGTTACACAAGGAATGACATAGTGAGTCATGTGCTATTCCTAAATTATTTAAAAAATTTATTGTGCATTATGTAGTATAAGCGCTCATTTAGGTAATGGCTACCCAAATCAACAAAATGTACTGCAATAAATAACAGCCCTGTTTAGAGAAATAGTCTTTATTACATACCCTTGTACAAGTTTCTTTTTCTTCTTTTTATTATTATACTTCTGGCGCTCAACATCAAAGTTATAGAGCATTAAATACATGAATTTATATGAAAAACCTAAACGTGTTTTTATTGTGGAAAGATTCTGGCCCTCTTGGCTAACACAACATGGTGGCAGCGGTAAACCTTTCATAAAAATAAAGAGTTTAAAATAAGCAAATAAAAAGAATATTGGAAATAACAAAAGAAAAAAGAAAACAAAAGTTAGAAATCATGTTTTTAGCAAAATTGAGGTTAAGGCCGAATCAAAGTAATCAACTTTAAACAATGTCTCGAAAAGAAGAAAAAATGGAAAATATTTTTGTGGCAAACATCGCTCCTCCAGAACCATTTAATTTTTCGCTTCCAGAAAATTGGGCAAAATTGATTTTTTCCGGGCAATCAAATAAGCCAGTAGTGGAACAAATTGATTTATTGGTTTATATAATGGGCGAGAAAAGTGAAGAAATTTTATTACAACTTGGATCTGCACCATGTAGCAGATGCGTTAAATAAGTTTGACAATTATTTCAACCCAAGAAAAAATACAATTTACGAGCGGTTCAAATTCAATTCGCGTATTCAAAGACATGGTGGACCGGTAGATGTATTTATGTATTTATCACGGATCTACATGCTCTTGCCGAAAAGTGCGATTATGGAAATCTGAAAGATGAATTAATTCGGGACGGAATTGTGGTCGGAATGCTAAACACAAAGGTCAGTGAACAGATGCAGCTGAAATCGGATCTTACGCTTAAGATCGCAATAGATACAGCTCGACAAACCGAAATTCAGATGAAGCAAACTAAAGTTATTAAAGATGATAAACACGTGCTAAGCATTCAGAAAGAAACATCACTAAATGGTGGACTGCATCTACGAAACGAGGGCGGTAAATATAGTTTGGCTTCTGGTGGTAAGGGCAATTCTAATTTAAGTAAAGATTATAAATGTAATTATTGTGGTTTTAAGCCACATGATAGAAAAAATTGTCCGGCTAGGGAAAAAAATTGTAACATTTGTAAGTCACGAGGACACTTTGCAAGTGTGTGTAAAACGAAAAACGAAGTTTTGTCAAAATCAGAAAAAAAAGTAAATTTAGTCAATACTGAAACCATGAAAAGAAATTCTGAGGATCATAAAAATTCTGAGTTCATGATCGGGACAGTAAATGAATTAATCGCTGGAAACATTAGTACACCAGGTGAAGAATCAGAATCGTGGTACGTAGTGTGTAATGTTTCCGAATTGAGAAACAAATTAAAGTTTCTTATAGATACGGGGGAAGATTGTGTCTGCATTCCTAAAAAGTCAATTTCGGCAAATCATTGCCTGAACATTTTAGATATACATACTACATTGAAGGAACCGGATGGTAAATTGTTGAAAGTTTTTGGAGTTGCTAATGCAACTTTGGTTTATAATGTTACACAATGTAAAGTTGATGTTTACATTGTTGAAGGTCTATTTTAGGACGAAATGCTATCATAGAACTGAACATTCTTCAGCCGCCATCTTTTAAATTTTTTTTAGTTTCGAAGAATGAGAATATGTCATTGGGGATAGTTGAAAATTTTCCCAAACTTTTTCGTGAAATGGGTGAGTTTAAAGGTGAAATAAATATAAAAGTTAGAAGCAACGTTATCCGTTTTGAACAAACAATACCAAGAAAAGTACCAATTCCTTTTTTACCTAAATTGAAAACAGAGATAGATAGACTAATAGATATTGACATTATTGAACGTATGGACGATGTTACTGATTGGGTCAGCCCCATAGTGGTTGTCCCGAAACCAAACAACGAAATAAGACTTTGTGTCGACTACACGCTGCTTAATAAGGCAGTTATTAGGCCATATTATCCGATGACAAAAATTGAGCTTTCCTTTGCAAAAATCAGGGCTGTGGAGTCGGAGTCGAAGAGTCGGAGTTGCACTGTTTTTTCACGACTCTACAGCCCTGGCAAAAATAAAGGAAGTTAAAATATTTTCCAAATTGATGCTAGCAAGGTATTTTATCAAATCAAATTAGATCGCGAAAGTCAATTACTAACTTGCTTTATATGCCCATTTGGGCGATTCATTTTTAAGAGATTACCTTTTGGCATTTCTTGTGTGCCCGAATATTTTGTTTCAAAATTTAATAGGGTCCTTGCGTTTCCCATGTTGATAATATTCTGATTTTTGGAAAAGATCGTGTTGAACATGACGCCGCACTCGAAAAGGTTTTGGCTCGACTTGACAGAGAAGGTATAACCATTAATGGATAAAAGTCATGTTTTGGTGTATATCAGGTATGATATTTAGGGTATATACTGACGACGAGTGGCATTTTCATAGACCCTGAAAGAGTTACAGCAATTTTTAACTTTCCAAAACCCGAAAGTAAGACAGAAGTCCAACGATTTCTCGTCATGGTGAACTTCGTTGCCAAGTTTATACCAAATCGATCTAAGATTTTGGAACCTATAAATGTGTTAACCGGGAAAGTAGACTTTGTTTGGGATAAAGTACAGGAGAAAGCATTTTTGAAGATCAAGGAAAGTTTAACAAGAACTCCCACTTTGGTTTTCTATGACCCATCCAAGCAAATCACCATAAGTTCTGATGCATCCTGTTATGGTATAGGGGCCTGTCTTTTCCAAGTAGACAATCAGGATAACAGACAGGTGGTTTCATATATTTCAAGAACAATGACTGAGACGGAGAGGCATTATGCTCAAATTGAGCGAGAGGCCTTAGGCATAACTTGGGCGGCTGAAAAATTGGCCGAGTTTATAACAGGTATTCATGTCATATTTGAAACAGACCATAAGCCGTTAGTGCGAATTCTTCAATCAAAAAATATAGATACTCTCACACTAAGACTTCAGCGATTCAGAATGCGCTTAATGCGTTATGGTTATTCAGTAGTATACGTTCCGGGCAAAGATTTAAAAATAGCTGATGCTCTATCTCGTAGTCCGATTCCTTGTCAAGTAAATGGGCCTCAGGAGCTAGAAATAGAAACGGACGCTTTTGTACATTTTATAGTCAGTCATCTACCGGTAAAAGACTATTACATGGAAAAGATAATAAATGTTCAAAAACAGGACCCTGTTTGTAAACTTTTGGTTCAGTATGCTGCGGATGGGTGACCATCCCGCAATAAGTTGCCAGAATTTATGGTACCCTACTACCAATATCGTTATGATATCTCATTTTCAAAAAAACTTAGTATTAAAGGACACCCGGATTATTATCCCTCCAAGTTTACAGAATGAAGTGCTTGGCTTCATTCACTCAGGACATCAAGGAATTACTAAATGTCTTAGATTAGCACAAACTTCAGTTTGGTGGCTGGGTCTTAGTCTCCAGTTAGAGCAACTGGTGAAGAACTGTCCTAACCGCATCGAAGAGCGATACAATAGGAAAGAAACTTTCATAAAGGAAGATCCACCGACTCGACCAATGGAGAAAATAGGCTTGGATCATTTTAAATGGAACAGGTGGTATCTCATAATAACTGATTATTATTCACGCTACTTCGAATTTTTCCCTCTGACCTCTTCAACTGAAGAAAACATCTTAGATAAAGTTAAAGAATTTTGTCACGTTTTGGTATTTGTTCCGTATGCAGGTAACGGTCCACAATTTCAATCAAAATTATCATTTTAAACACGTCACAAGTAGCCCATATTTTAGCCAATCAAATGGTAAAAAAAATATAACGACATTCACGAGGGTCTGCTTAATTATCGTTTAACACCTCTGTCAAACGCATTTTCGCCCGCGGAAATAATGATGGGTCGTAAAGTTAAGTCTTTAGTCTCAATGTTGCCAAGTTTGTTGGAACCACAGAGCAATAAGCAAGTATTCGAAAAAGAACTTATTATGAAGGAAAAACAAGTTGAAAATTATAACAAAAGGCATAAAACTAAAGATCTGCCGGATTTGAAAGAAGGGGATGCGGTATGGATAGTAGATTTAAAAAAATATGGCAAGGTTTTAAAAAACTAAACGAACCACGATCATATCTGATTAATACCGATAGAGAAACTTATAGGCGAAACAGGTGGCACCTGATATCAGTTCCAAAATATAGAACTGAGCATTTTTATGATTCTGAAGAATTTTATAATCCGAATGAAGATTGTGTAGTCGAAAATAAATCAGAAGGAAATGTAAATGACAACCAAACTGACACAAATAATACTCCAGAGGAATCACCTTCTGAGGAAACTCCAAAGATGTTCCCTCAATAAGAGTTAGTAGGCAAAGAACAACCTCGACTTGGTTCAGAGACTATGTAGTTTATTAAATAAACTTCTAGTTTATTTGTAAAAAACTAAAAAAAAAATTAAAACAAATAACATTATAAGCATAGTTTTACATATATTAAAAAAAAGGAACTTTTAAAGAAAAACAAGTAAAAGTGCTATATTCGGCTGTGCCGAATCTTAAATACCCTTCACAGATGAAATTCTTCTTTCTTTCTTTCTTACTAAAATAGAAAGTAGCTTTAATTAAAAAAACAAAATGATGTTATCAGTTACATTTATATTTAAGATAACGTTTAAATTTTTTGGTCAGGAAGCTAAAATATTAAATATGTTTAATTTACAAACAAACAAAAAATCCGTTTCATGTACCCCAAAAGGTTCTAATTGTCCAACGGTAGAATAGTTTTTTAGATTTTTTTGGTTTTTAATACCAATTTATTTCTTCCTGATATATAAAGTAGGTATAATTCATTATAAAAATCAAAAATAACAAATAATATGGTTACTTTTATGACTCAGAAATGTCGATATTATAAGTATAAAAAAGATGTCATTCACACATAACCTAAATAAGGAACTTATATGGCTACTTTTATGTAATAAAAAATTTCGATTTTCCAACCCGGGAACCGAATTTTTAATACCAAATTAATTCTTCCTGAAGTATAAAATAGGTTTAATTCACTAAAAAAACAAAATTTGGAATTTATGTGGGTACTTTTATGTACCAGAAATATTTCGATTTTCCAACTCTGGAAGCGAATTTTTATTTTTTTTACCAATGCAATTCTTAGTGAATTTTTATACCTCTTGGTCACTTTCATGTACCATAAAATATTTTATTTGTCCAACCCTGGAACCGAAATTTTGATTTTTTAAGATTTTAATACCAATTTTGTTCTTCCTGAATTATAAAATAGTTTTAATTAGCAAAGTCAACAACGTCAATTGCCTCTTTTGTTACTTTTATGCCTAAAGAATATATCAATTTCCCAACCGTGGAAACGAAATTTTAATTTTTTTACCAATGCAACTCTTAATAATGAAAAACTTAAAATTTGTAACCATTTTGGCCACTTTAATGTACTACAAAATATTGCAGTTATCGAGCCCTGAAATAGAAATTTTGATTTGTTTTAATATTTGACACCAATTTTGTTTTTCCTGAACTAAAAAATAGTTTTAATTAGTAAAAAACCGGCGTTAGTTGGCTTTTTGGTTATTTTATGTATAAAAAAAAATTTTAAATTCCCATCCCAGGGAGTGAAATTTTAATTTTTGTTTTCTTTTTTTACCAATGCTAGTTTCCATTACTTGCATAGTAGTTTTACTTACAAAAATTTTAAAATTAGCAACCATTTTTGTCACTTTTAAGCTCTACAATATATTGCATGTACCAAAAAAACTTTCAATATCCCAGCCCTGGAATTGAAATTTAATTTTTTTATTTTTTATCAGTGCAAAACTTCTTGAGGTATAAAATAGTTTTATTTAAGAAAAATTTTAATTTTTTAACTATTTTGGCCACTTTCATGTACTATTAAATATTGCACTTGTCCAACCCTGGATTCGAAATTTAGATTTATTTGTTTTTTAATTTTTGATACCAATTTTGTTCTTCCCAAGTTATAAGACAGTTTTAGTTAGCAAAAAAACAACTTCAGTTGCCTGTTTGATTACTTTCACGTATAAAAAAAAGCAATTTCCCATCCCTGGAAGCAAAATGTGAATTAAAAAATTTTTTTTGGTCAATGCAAATCTTCATAACGTATAAAGAGGTTTTAATAAAGAAAAACTTGAAATTTTTAACAATTTTATTTCCCATCCCTGGAAAAAAATTTAAATATTTTTAGTTTTTAATAGACCATTGAGGCTTCCCAAAGCACGAAATTGGTTTAATTTACAAACATTAAAAAAATAATTGATTTTTGGTATAAATTTTGCGTCGAGAAATAGGTGTAAGCTTCCCAGCTCTGAAACCATACTTTGGATCTTTCTGAATTTCAATAGCAGCCTATTTAAGTTCCAATTCCGTTATTGAACCAATCCAACGGTTCAATAACGAAGTCTCTAGCTCTTCTGGGGGCTTGGGAAAACCGATTTCACGTACAGACGGACATCGCTCAATCGTCATGGCTATTCATAAGGATCCAGAATACCATATATATACTTTATGGGCTCCCATGTGAATATAGAAGAAATTACACACGGAATGACAAACCTATATATACCCTTTCACTTTTTTGTGAAGGGTATAAAAAAATTAATTAAATATTGCAAAAAAGAAATTTATTTTTATGTGAAATTTCAGTGAAACAATATTAAAAAAATTACTAAAAAATTATAACTTATATGATAAGATTATAAGATTTAGGGCCATTATTACAACTTACAAATAGTTAACAATAGGATGCTATCTGGCAGATAAATTTTATTTGATTATTACAAGTTAAAATTAACCTTAATGGTAACTGATAAGCTAACAGGAGGTTGATCCTCATGATAACTTTCAAAGTTAACTTTAAGCAAATGAAGCTGCCATATTTTCTTCTGAAAATATGGTAACTTTAACAAAAATTTTATGTCAAATTAAATAATTCTAACTTTTCAACCTAAAAATGGACAATAGACAACGTTTATTTTATTTAAATAATTTAGAACATATTTTTCGCTTTCTTTCTTTCCGAATCAGTCGTAGTATTTAGTTTCGACATTATTTTCAATAACACAATTTACGCAAACAACAAAAGCACTTAAGACAAGTAGCAAAATAATTTAACACCAAAAAATATAATAACGTTTTCAATTTAAGAAATAAACAAAAGTAAATCGTTGCCAAACGCTTTTTTAAAATCACTAATAGTAGGCAGTATCCACCGCAATGTTGCCACAATATATAAATTAATTTTTTTATTTTATCTGACAGTTGTAATAATGGAAAAACTTTAAAGGTCACTTTATCGTTCACGTTAGCTAATGTTAAGGTTAACTATTGGGAACTTTATCGTTAAGTTGTAATAATGGCCCTTAGAATTACAAAAATTGTAATCAGCCCCCGTATTCATAAAAGAAATACTTTTGAAATTGGTATGGAAAAGTTGACAAAAAGAGAATCATTTCATATATATGTTTAATTATATGAATACAACCAGAAGAATTGAAAAAAGGGAATGTAGTACGCTCATTTAGTTAATGGTTACCCTAATAAACAAAATGTACTACAATAAATAACAGCCCTGTTTAGAGAAATAGTCTTTATTACATACCCTTGTACAAGTTTCTTTTTATTATTATACTTCTCGCGCTCAACATCAAAGTTATAGAGCATTAAATACAAGAATTTATAAGAAAAACCTAAACGTGTTTTTATTGTGGAAAGATTCTGGCCCTCTTGGCCAACACAACAGATTATCTCTCATCAATCAAGTTCTTTAATGTTCTACTACAACTAATGTTCTACATTTTACATTGGTAACATTGGTTTTACTGATACCTATTCTTTTTCCCTTTTAATCAAAAATGATTTATTTTATTTTATTATACCCTGCACAAAAAAGTGAAAGGGTATATATAGGTTTGTCATTCCGTGAGTAATTTCTTCGATATCAATATAGGACCCTACAAATTATATATATATTCTGGATCCTTATGAATAGCGATGACGATTGAGCGATGTCCGTGTGTCTGTACGTGAAATCGGGTTTCCCAAGCCCCCAGAAGAGCTAGAGACTTTGGTCTTGGACCGTTGGATTGGAAATGAACTTAAATAGAGTGCTATTGGAATTCAGAAAGATCCGAAGTATGGTTCTAGAGCTGGGAAGCTTACACCTATTTCTCGACGCAAAGTTTATACCAAAAATCAATTATTTTTTTAATGTTTGTAAATTAAACCTATTTCGTGCTTTTGGGAGCCTGAATGGTCTATTAAAAACTAAAAAAATAAAAAAAAAATTCCAGGGATGGAAAATTAAATTTTTTTTGGCCTATTCCGTATTTTGTATGTAGTACATGTAGTAACTAAAATTGTTAAAAATTTCAAGTTTTTCCTCAACAAAACCACTTTATACGTCATGAAGAGTTGCATTGGCAAAAAAAAATAAAATTTTTTAAATTCAAATTTTGCATCCAGGGGTGGGAAATTGAATTTTTTTATACATGAAAGCATTCAAACAGGCAACTGATGTTGTTTTTTTTTGTTTTTTGCTAACTAAAACTGTCTTATAATTTAGGAAGAACAAAATTTGGTATTAAAAATTCAAAAATAAAATTTTGAATCCAGGGATGGTCAAGTGAAATATTTTATGGTACATGAAAGTTACCAAAATAGAAAAAAAATTGCAATTTTTCTTAAATAAAACTACTTCATACCTTAAGAAGCGTTGCACTGATAAAAAAAAACAAAAAAAATTAAAATTTCGTTTCCAGGGTAGGAAAAATAAAATTTTTTTTTTGTACATGCAACATTTTGTAGAACATGTAATAACCAAAATGGTTGCAAAGTTCGAGTTTTTCTTAAACAAAACTACTTTATACCTCATGAAGATTTGCATTGATAAAGAAAATTTTAAAAATTTAAATTTCGCTTCCAGGGTTTTGAAATTGAAATTTTTTTATACATAAAAGTAACCAAAAAGGCAATTGACGTTGTTTTTTTACTAATTAAAACTATTTTTTAGTTCAGGAAAAACAAAATTGGTATCAAAAATTAAAAAAATTTTAAATTTAGATTCCATAGTTGGATAACTGCAATATTTTGTGGTACATAAAAATGACCTAAATGGTTACTATTAAATTAAGTTTTTCTTAAATAAAACTATTTCAAGCCTTATTAAGAGTTGCATTGGTAAAAAAAATTTAAATTTCGTTTCCAGAGTTGGGAAATTGAAATATTTATTCTGCATAAAAGTAACCAAAAGGGCAATTGACGTTGTTTCTTTTTGTTAATTAAAGCTGTTTTATAATTCAGAAAGAACAAAATTGGTATTAAAATCTTAAAAAATCAAAATTTCGACTCCGGGGTTGAACAAATAAAATTTTTTATGGTACATGAAACTGACCAAAAAGTTTAAAAATTAAAAGTTTTTTGTCAAGTAAAACTATGTTACATCTTTCAATTAAACCTACTTCCTGTTTTAGCAAGAAAGAAAAAAGAATTACATCTATGAAGGGTATTTAAGCACTTTTACTGTCATAAACTTAATTTTGTGCCACATATCACAATGACTGCAAATAAGGCTTGGTGTGTTCTTTTTTTATAAAACGCTGGGCAAAAGAGTTTTCATTGATATATATTATCAAATAGCTATATAGTCCTTTGCTGTTCTGTAATTCTCGACTCCAGAAACTCATCCATTGATAGTGTGAAAGGGAACAAAAAAATATATTCAAAATTCAATGAATAATAACATATTTTCTTTTTTAAATTATTTATTCTTTATAATTATTAATACAATTATTTTAAAACACTAGTTCTTGGTTTTTAATACAAATATATTTAGTTATTTTATAAACAACAAACTTTAAAGACGTACTTTACTATATTTGGTGTATGAAACACAATAACGACGAATAAATAAATATAATGAAAAAAAAAAATTGTTCATTTGTTCAAATCTTTGTAATCCTCTGATGGCAGATTGTTTAGACATTCAATAATTACCCCGGTGGTGTCCATTTTTTCCAGAACAAGTTCCTTTATGTTATTATATCATGAAAAATATTTTTTACGTAAATAAATTATTCTTTTCATTTAACAGCTGATGGAGTGACCATATGAAGAAGTAGGAAGGAAACAGCGTTGTCATATTGTAAGATTTATCTTTTTTGCAAGTTTTTTGAGATACTAAAAGTTTTCAAGTTTTTCTTCTCATATAAAAGATTTTTTGAAATTTGTATATCTAACAATAGTTTTTAACTATTTGTTTAAAATAATTTTTATATATTGTAAATATTCATGTTTTTTCTTTTAATTCAGAAACTATTCAAAATTTGCTTAAGGCAATGTTTCCCCAATATTGGCAACGTTTAAATATTATTATGTTGCTAACTTTTATTGCAGCAATGGTTAATATATGCTATTAACTGCTACTACTAGTGCAACATTGTTTTATGCTTTTTCTTTTGAAGCAAATTCGTTTTTCTATTTTCAAAGTAATACATTCACTTTAAAATTAAAAATTAACATTCTCATTTTTTGTTATGTTCTTTTTATACATGTACATAATTTCATATTAAATATGAAACAAACTGAGTACTTAATTTAATTTTTACAAACACATATTCGAATGCATGTTTGTTATTTATGTTATGTTTTTTAATAAAATAAAAACACACACTTATTCTGACAACACTTTAAAGAAATAGGAAGAAATACTATATTATCTAAAGTGTTCAAAATTAATAAAAAGTCGTCCGAATGATATATTTTTGTGAATTGGTGAATGCATTTTTAGTATGCATTGAAAATGTTCCCGCTACATGCAACAATATCGTAGTGAACAATGTTTTTCCACAAAGAACCAGTTTGAGTATATTTGCAGCGAGCCGACGATAATCGGTACAATGCGCCGATAGTGTGATCTTAGCTTTAGGATATGGTATTGTAATTGTTGATCCGTATTATGATATACCCTACCAATATATTGAAAAATATAAAATTTTCGATTTTTTTGGAGTAATGAAGAATGTTTCCTATCATACATATACAAACAGCCTTGCTTTAATGATTATGTTTGCTGTGTGTTTCGTTTTTATATGTACAATCTTCGATTCAATATTCCATGTCGTAATTACAAACCTCTTTTCTTAAGTGTTCCAACAAATTATGCTTTAGCTGGTCCTTTAATGCGCTTATGCAATCAATTTAATAGTCTTTATGATATTGTTGACTTTTTCTTAAATGATAACAATTATTAATTATAATTAATTAATTTATGCAGTAACCTGTAAGGCTAATTAAATTAAATAAATTTAAAAAAAATATATACACATGCAAATACATATATATATATATATATATATATATATATATATATACATATATATATATACATATATATATATACATATATATATATATATATATATATATATATATATATATATATACGTGTATTTATTTATATATGTATCTATATATATATATATATATATATATATATATATATATAAGTATATGTATATATATATATATATATATATATATATATATATATATGTATATATATATATATATATATATATATATATATATATATATATATATATATTATATATGTACATACATATACATGCATGTATATATATATATATATATATATATATAAATACATGTGTATATACATACATGTATATATATATATATATATATATATATATATATATACATATATAATGGTCATTATTTCGTAAAAAATTGGAGAAGGACTCCAATAGGTACATATGTATATATGATTACAAAATTTTTGCAATAGTTCTAGTAAAAGTGTTTGTTTCTAGGTTTATTTTTTAAATTTTTATTAATTTGTAACCGATTTTATACCCTGTTTTTTCCACATTTTGTAGATTTTTACCTCTCACGGGAAAATTTCGTATATTATTTTGTTTTGAGGTATTTTTTTCTGGTGATTTTTAAAACTCCCTAATTATATTGAAAGCATAATGAATATAATATATGTATGTATGTACATGTTCGTATTTTATATTCAGAGTTATCTGAACTAAATTGATAACATAAGCAACATAAAATTTTCACTTCATTGTATTTAACACAACTTTTAACAACACATTTATAAACTGTGATTTGTTTGGTTTTTCTTTATTATATTTTTTGAGAACAACTGGCGAGTTATGTAAATTGTATCATCGAATCTTCATGAGACATCAAATTGTTTACTGGGATTAAGCGAATCATTAATATAACAACGGTGAAGATATAAAAGAAACCCCTTTTAGTTTTACTGCGGAAGCGTTTTTGAATGGCGACGAAACGTCTTTTGACTTTAACAATTTTCTGAATAACGATGGTAATCGCCAAAGTTACTGACTATCGCTGTCGGCTGCTCGGATTCCAAAAAGGCACATCAATGAATCGCAAAGGTGTTGGTTGCCGACTAAAATAGCCAATTATGTGTTGATCGTTTTGTGTTGTTGTTACCTGATGATGATGATGATGCGGCAAACAAAATTATGTGTTCCTTCATAGAATATAAATACACATTTATTTATAACTTTCTTGTTTGTTGTGTTATTGCACCTCTTGATGGTGTTGCCGATGCATGCTGATTATTGTTGATGTTGGTTAGTCTTGTTCTTATGGTACTTGGTGTGAATTTAATGACATGGTTTGTTGTCTTAAAAATTGTTTCCTATAATATCATCTCGTAAAATTCTGTAGAGGAGTAAACGAGATTGCATACACATACATATAGTCATCCATACTTATAAATGCACGTAATTCATAATATTTTCTATATGATGATGGACGATCAGTCAGTTATTCTGTCTTCTGAAGAATCCCGAACATTTTGTATATGTTCACGTTTTAATAAATATTTACATACATACATGTGTAGATGTGTACATGTTTATATATTTATGATTTTGCGGCTAGTTAACAGAAAATCATGAAGATAGCAATAGTGTGTATTTTTGGTAGCCCTTTAACGATTTATAATCAGTGAAAACTAAAAATAATAATGATATAATGATAATACATACCTAAATAATATATATATATTTATATATATATATATATATATATATATATATAGATATATATATATATATAAATATATATATATATATATATATATATATATATATATACATATATACATATATATACATATATATATATATATATATATATATATATATATATATATATATATAAATATATATATATATATATATATATATATATATACATATATATACATATATATATATATATATATATATATATTTATATATATATATATATATATATATATATATATATGTATTTATATATATGTATATATATATATATATATATATATATATATATATATATTTTATAATATATATATATATATATATATATATATATATATATATATATTATATATATATATATATATATATATATTTATATATATATATATATGTATATATATATACATATATATATAAACATAAATATATATATATATATATATATATATATAGATATACATATGTATATATATATATATATATATATATATAAATATATATGTATATATAAATATATATATATATATATATATATATATATATATATATATATATATATATATATATATTATACATCCACTTATATGGTCATTTTCATTGCCATTTAGGCGAATATTGCTCACAATTTTATAAACAAAATACATATAATAATAAATGTATAGGTAAAGCGAAAGGCATAGAATCCATCATACGTTATGCGTCTCCTTGTTTAGTTTACATTAACGTAGCGACGGAGAAGGTCTGCACAGTGAGTACTTTGTTGACGGATATTGAAACAGTTGTTTGTTCTCCATTTTATTTATTCAGCTCAAAGTTATTTAATTTTTTGTCTATTATTTTATTATACCCTTCACAAAAAAGTGAAAGGGTATATATAGGTTTGCCATTCCGTGTGTAATTTCTTCGATATTCACATGGAACCCCATAAAGTATATATATTCTGGATCCTTATGAATAGCGATGACCGTCTGTACGTGAAGAGCTAGCCCCCAGAAGAGCTAGAGACTTCGTTCTTGGACCGTTGGATTGGAAATGAACTTAAATAGAGTGGTATTGATATTGGTTCAGAAAGATCCGATGTACGGTTCCAGAGCTGGGAAGCTTACACCTATTTCTCAACGCAAAATTTATACCAAAAATCAATTATTTTTTTTAATGTTTGTAAATTAAACCTATTTCGTGCTTTGGGAAGTCTCAATGGTCTATTAAAAACTCCAAAAATTAAAAATTTTTTCCAGGGATGGGAAATAAATTTTTTTTCGGCCCATTCCGTATTTTGTAGCACATGTAGTAACTAAAGTTGTTAAAAATTTCAAGTTTTTCTTTAACAAATCCTCTTTATACGTCATGAAGATTTGCATTGACCAAAAAAAGAAATCAAAATTTCGAATCCAGGTTTGGACTAGTGCAATATTTTGTAGTACATGAAAGTGGCCAAAATGGTTAAAAAATTTATATATTTCTTAATTAATACTACTTTATACCTCCAGAAGACTTGCACTGATAAAAAATAAAATATTAAATTTCGCTTCCAGGGTTTGGAAAATGAAAGTTTTTTTTTGGTACATGCAATATTTTGTAGTACATGTAATCAAAAATGATAAAATAAAGATTACGCCAACAATTTGAAATAAAAATACTTTTCTGCGCATGATGGAACTCTGACGTCACTCTACATGTGTTCTGATTGGCTAATAAAATTCAACTGGAAAACTATTGTTATTATAAAAAATGAACAGTGGGAAAAATTACGATTTTTCAAATTAAATTTGTTTGATAATAAAAAATTTTAAAAAATTATTTTATATTCCACTTTTTTTATTTGAAATTGTTAATTTATAGTTATTTATATTTATTATATTTGTTATTATAGGAATATTGAACCCAAGTGCTAATTATTTTTGTGTTTTCCCCATTCAAAACAAATTTTTTTGCTTGCAAAATATCAGCCATAACTTCCTTTGAGCTTCATCTCTTGGAAAACTATAAAATGACACAGCTTTTTGAAAACAAAACAAAATTTAAAAACAATATTACATTTTAACACAATTATTTCTCACTTGATTTTTTGCTGTTACTTTGTTTGCAATTGCCCACTGCACATTTCATGCTTGCTCTTTTTGTTCTCTTTTCTCTTTAATTTGTGTTTTTTGTTTACAGTTTATGAGATTTAAAAATCAAGTTTTAATAAGTTTTTTACACTTTAAGTTATTAATAATTATTTTAATATATTTATTTTAAAATATAACAAAATTTATTATAAAATATAACACTAAACTTGCACTTTCATAAATCCGATTTTGTTTGCTTGTTGGAAAACTCTCTGAGTAAATAGGAAATCTCTCTGAGCAAATTGTGTGAAGAGTTGCCAAATATAGCATAAAATATTAATTTTGTACGAGAAAGTATTAGTTTTGCATAAAATAAACATTTGGCAATCTCTTCGAGGGAACAAATACGTCATCAAACGGTACATCATGCGCAAGGCGTAATCTTTATTTTATCATTCTTGCATGTAATAACCAAAATTGTTATAAATTTTGGGTTTCTCTTAAATAAAATCACTTTATACTTCATGAAGATCTGCGTTGATAAAAAATTTTTATAAATTAAAATTTCGCTTCCAGGGGTGGGAAATTGAAACTTTTTATACATAAAAGTAACCAAAATGGTTAAAAATTTAAAATGTTTCTCCAATAAAACCACTTTATACCTCATGAAGATTCGCATTTATAACAAAGCAAAAAAAAATTTCAATTGTAGGGCTGGAAAATTGAAAGTGTTTTTGGTACATGCAATATATTGTAGAACATGAAAGTGGCAAAAATTGTTGTTAATTTTAAGATTTTTGTAAATAACACTACTTTATAAGCAATGAAAACTAACATTGGTAAAAAGAAGAAAATAAAAATTAAAATTGCGCTCCCAGGGATGAGAAATTTAAATTTTGTTTATACATAAAAGTAACCAAAGAGCCGACTAGCGTAGGTTTTTTACTAATTAAAACTATTTTTTAATTCAGGAAGAACAAAATTGGTATTAAAATCTTAAATAATAAAAATTTCGATTCCACGGTTGGACAAATGAAATATTTTATGGTACATGAAAGTGACCAAAAAGTTTAAAAATTCACTAAGAATTGCATTGGTAGGTTAGGTTAGGTTAGCAGGTTGCTGGTGAAAGGAAAAACAGAGACCAGCCCACTTTGGTCAAATTATTTTGATCCCTTTGTGACACCTGTATTTAAGAGGATTGAAAAGATAAGAAAAGAGGAAGAAGTAGGGATAGTCGAAAGTTAAGGTAAGAAGGATTGCATTGGTAAAAAAAATAAAAATTCGCTTCCAGAGTTGGAAAATCTAAATATTTCTGGTATATAAAAGTACCCACATAAATTCCAAATTTTGTTTTTTTTAGTCAATTAAACATATTTTATACTTCAGGAAGAATTAATTTGGTATTAAAAATTCGGTTCCAGGGTTGGAAAATCGAAATTTTATAGTACATAAAAGTAGCCATATAAGTTCCTTATTTTGGTTGTGTGCGAATGAGATCTTTTTTATACTTCGGGAAGAGTTAAATTGGCAGTAAAAACTAAAATAATTAAAAATCCAATATCAGGGTTGGAATATCGACATTTCCTGATTCATAAAATTAACCATATAATTTGTTATTTTTGATTCTTGTGATGAAAAGTATTTATTTATCTTGTTATCCAATGGATTTCTGATTGTATAAAGGTGTAGAAAAATAAAATAGATTCATATTGAATATAATATATTTGTTGGTCTAGTTTTGTATGAGTTTCAAGGCCTACTATGCTTATTCTGTTGTGATTTTTGAAAATAGTTTGTAATTTACAAATTGTGAATTCTCAGATGGTTTTCAGAAGTATATGCATAAGATAAGAGGTTTTTAACTTTTCAAAACTGTGGTTAAAGTCTACTGATGATTTGGTAAAGCACCAATGAAATGCATATAGACATTGCTTGACCACCAACAATAAATTTCATTTAAAATAGTATTGTGACAACAATTTGTCAAATAAAAATTTCATAATATATATATATATATATATATATATATATATATATATATAGATATATGTATATATTTAAAAAATATATAATATATAGACATATATATATATATATATATATATATATATATATATATATGTATATATATATATATATATATATATATATATATATATATATATATATATTTGTATATAATAAACATGTATTGTAAACGAGTTTACAAAGTAAATAAAATTTTCATCAGTTCGATGCTAATAAATAAAAATATTGTGTAATATACAATAAATACAATTATAAATGCAAGTAATTTTAATTTTAAGAAAAAAATATCAGGGACCGTAAGTAGCAGTTATCAATATCAAAAAATAGAACAGTTATATTGAGAACAAAACAAAAATAAATCTATTTAAACCAGTTTTTTATGTAAGATTAAAATTTAAATTTTATGAAAAGCATCATTTATCATAAAATACGTTTCACATTTCATTCCGTGAACGTGTATGCTTTTATTCAATTTCGAGTTTAATTTTTGTGTTCAATTGTAATTGAATCGCTTGTGTTTACTATGCTTCGTCCAACAAGAAGCAACAACAATGCTTAATAAATTTCTGAAATAATATGACAACAACCATCAGCATGTGTTCTTATCGATTGCTCAACGACGACTGAATAAAAATTTTTATAAGAGCATAACAAATGTGTGTAAATTTATTAAACAATTGTTGTATGGGCTGAACACCACTGGTTTAGAGCAGGGAAAGGCAAATGCAGGGCGCGGCGCCTTTTCATTTACTCTTCTGTTACGTACGTGTGTACACGCATTGTAGAGCTGTAAACAACTTTAATCAGTCTAGTTCAGTGGTGTTCAAAATCAAAAGTGAAGATGTATAGGTGAGAGATTTTGCCCAGCAAACATAATGTCAAACGCTTAAAATAAGAAAAACAGACAGAGTTTTTGCCATATATAAACAACTTAATAAGTGAATGTAATTTTAATTTTAAGAAAAAAATATCGGGGACCGTAAATAGCAGTTATCAATATCAAAAAATAGAACACTTATATTGAGAACAAAACAAAAACAAATCTATTTAAACCAGTTTTTTATGTAAGATTAAAACTTGAATGTTATGAAAAGCATCATTTATCATAATATACTTTTCACATTTCATTCCGTGAACGTGAATGCTTTTATTCAATTTCGAGTTTAATTGTTGTGTTCAATTGTAATTGAATCGGTTGTGTTTGCTATGCTTCGTCCAACAAGAAGCAACAACAATGCTTAATAAATTTCTGAAATAAAATGACAGCAACCATCCGCATGTGTTCTCATCGCTTGCTCAACGACGACTGAATGAAAATTTTTATAAGAGCATAACAAATGTGTGGAAATTTTTTAAACAATTGTTGTATGGACTGAACACCACTGGTTTAGGGCAGTGGTGGGCACCCTCAATGTATTGATAAATTGTGTTATGTGTTGAGCTTGCGAGCTACCCACCAAACAAAAAGCCAAGCGTTTGAAAGATATTGGTGCTATATATATTTATACATAAGTGCTAATATCTTCTAAGGTGAAAAAAACTTTGATTACGTAAAATTATTAATTAAAAATAAAATTTTTTCTAAATAAGCAGTCAAATGAAAAAAATTAAAAAAGATAGGACAATAATATGTTATGTTTTCCATTCAAGAAAAAACATATAAAAGAATGGTTGCTTGCTGGAGCAAAAAAAATACGTGGTTGGATGTATCAAACTTAATAAGCTTTTGTATATGTCGGCATGGAAGATCATTTTCATATGGGAAACATATTCAAAATATTTTTGATAAGATTTTGCACGGACTAATTAATAAGACTAAGTGTATTACTAAATTAGGAGAGTTAGGATAGTCCGTTATTGGAGGAAAATTTTATAAAAGGCATTGTATGTTATCGAAAGCATTGTTTATGACAAAATATTTTTCGCATATCATCATGATTGAAATTGTTTGCTGGACAAATATTCTGGAAAAAAATTTAAAAAAATTCGTAAGCATCCGCCTGATATTCATTCGTCGCTGTCTTATCGACGACTAAATTAAAGAGGTTATTAATACGTGTGAATGATCTCAGCACAATTGTGCTATGAAACGCCCGTATCTGCTCACAAATCACAAAAATTGTGATTCACAATTCAGTCTATCACAGGCTTCCAACCAAGACGGTTGTTTGAGAGCTTGTTGAAAAAAAGTATTTAAGGGTGGGGAGAATGCTCGTTTGTTTACAAAATTGTGAGAGACACACACAAACTCAAAATGTTGATGTGTTTGTGCCTACGTCTGAGTTAGAGCATGGCGTAATAAAACCAGGTGGCAGCGTAAGGGCTACAAGTACAACAACATACATAGGTGTTTTCGTTTGTGTAATAAAGTTGAGATTGTCAAAACAATGAGTTAAGATATAAATGTCAAAAGCGTAAGAACAAGAAGCATTTAAAATTTAAGAAATAAAATATCTTGCATCATGCCAACATACAAAAGTGAAGAAAAAGTAAAAAAAAAGATTTAATCAAAACACAATATTTTCTTGTGACCTGAAATCGGAAATGGGTCTATATATGATATGATCTGATTCTTCAAAAAGTGATCACTGCATAGAAGCGAACGCTTTGTGAATTGCTTTTGGCACAAGCTACTCCACTTTTCCATTGTTATGGAGCACTTAGGCACACGAAAAAATGAGTCGCCATTACCAGGAACATACATATTTTTTTTTTTGCACAGCTCACAAAAAGGCATATTTTTATAAAATTTTATAATTAATTTTGACCAATTAAAGAAAAATAAATAATTCCACTATGAAATGCAATATTAAACGAATTTGTTCCAAATATATTGAAACCACTTTTAAAAATAAATTTTAAAATAACAGAAAACCCGACTGTAGCAAACATAAAACACCTTTTATCGTGTTTAACTAGTTTTTTTTATCTAGATTGTTGTTATTATTACTATTATTATTAGTATTTTCTTTTAGTTCACTTTTTTCACAACAATAATTTAAAATATTCGTTTTTCAATAAACAGTTTTTATTCACATATCAGCTCTGAAGATAAATATAATTGCACCGTACTTTGACAGTTTAAACCAGTGATGTCAGCCTCATACACAATTGTGGAAGCAAAACTCACATGTACGCTTACGCTCTTTTATTTTGAGAGCGTAAAATATAATTGTTTACTGAAAAACACTCTCATTCAGCGGGAAGTATCGCAAGTCCTGTTTTGAGGCCTCTAAACAGAAATAATATATTTATACAAATATATACATATATATACAATACATATAAGAGGTTTGAAATAAGTTGGATCCACTGTATGTAGGTACATCTTTTCGAAAATTTCTTAAAGTAGCTTTTAAATTAATTCATAAGTAAGACTTTTTGTAAAAATTGTTTCTCTTGTATTTAAACTAACCAAATGTTCAGCTTAAAAATGGAGAAATATTTTAAAATTAAATATCTGAGCACTTGGCAATTTTCGAAGCCCTTTTTTACAACTTATAAAATTAGAAGATATTATTGGTAAATAAAAGGATACTCTTAGAAAAGGCCACTAGTTAGGCCTCGTAACCGCACATTTCTCCCGCTGGGAATGTAAGAGATAAGAGTGATCTCACCAACACAATCACATTTGACACCACTGGTTTAAACTCACAACAAACAAAAATTCGATAGGAGCAAAAAATTGTTTACATTCCTAACGATGCTACCTGGTTTAGTACGCCCTGAGTTAGAGCATAGATGCCCAGTAGTGGCTGATATCAGCAAATTAAACTCACACGTATAATTACGCTCTTTTGTTTGATCGTCAGTCAACCAATAGGAAATCAGCATGCTGAGTGGGAGAGACAAACTACACTTGGAGAACTTTTGTGTCTTATTTTACATTTTAATCGTCATCGAGACTTGCTGTCAGTGAACACATAAATTAAAATTATTGCGATATATTAATGATGTCAGCCGAAAAGTATTTTATGTTACAAAATGCTTTTGAAGACATGCAATGCCTTATTTTTCATAAGACATTTGAAAAAACTAAGAAATATAATTTAAAAAAACATTTTTAAGATGTTCACAAAGACATGAATTATTTGCAGGGGGAAGAAAAAGAAAAACAATTTAAAATTTATAAGAAAATTTTTATTGAAAAGTTGAAGGAATGGGTAAATCAATCTAAAGAAAATGATGAAGAAATGATGAAGATATGGTATCTAACTTAATTAGTTTAAATATTGTAAAAAAGGGAAGGCCATTTTCAGATGCGCCATTTGTCAAAAATATATTGAATAAAGTTTTTGGAAAACTTCATTATAAAACTAACTTTGTTGGAAAATTACCTTTGTCCCGCAATAGTATAACCTGGCGTTGTCTTTATTTGGGTGCTGTTGTGGAATCGGCATCAAGGGAAAAATTAAAAAAATTGCGGATTTTTTTCATTCTGTATTGATGAGAGCACCGATATTAATGACCTTTGTCAACTTGTAATCTGCATTCGATGCGTTGATTCAGATTACAATGTTTTCGAGTCAATATATTCTGTTGAAACATTTTATGGCAATGTAACCGGCAAATTATTGTTCGATGTCGTCAACGAAAAACTTTTTTCCGTTGTTGATTCTAACAAATTAGCCGGAGTTTGTACGGATGGTGCGAACACTATGACAGGCAAGCGTGATGGATTTGTAGGCCAGATGAAAAAAATGAAACTGATGTTTATACCTTGCATTGTATAATACAGCAGACTGCTCTTGCTTCTAAATTTATATCCGAGCATCCGGTCATGAGCGGATAATTAATAGGATAAGAGGCGGCTATAACTCACTGACTCATAGAAAATTTGTGACATTTCTAAAAAATTCAAATGCTTCTCACCTTGATCTATTAATGTTTACTGAGGTACGTTGGTTAAGCCGAGGTAACGGTATTAATAGATTGTTTGAGCTTAGAAATGAAGTTTTTGAATTTTTAGAAGCTGAAAATATCGAAATAACCGAAAAAGAATATTCAAAAGATTATCAATTTATTTTAGACATGGCGTTTTTAACAGACATTTGTAACATTTTAAATGAGTTGAATTTGAAGCTGCAGGGAAAAGATAATATTATTTCTGATATGTTTAAAATTCTTTCAGATTTTAAAGCTCAGCTATTTTTACTTGCAGCTCAAATTGATTCTGAAGAATTTCAGACTTTCGGAAAACTTCTGTTATTTACTACAAGGAGAAAATCTTGAAAAAGTTTGAACTTTTGGAAATATTAGAAACGCCTTTTAATAACTTTAATGACAGGTTTAAGGATTTTGAAAATATTCAGCATTTACTGGATATTTTTCAAACCCCTTTTAAATGCGATATATTAAAGTACGAATTTTCAATACAAAGAGAACTTATTATACTTCGAAGTGAATTAGATTTCCGGGATAATTTTAATTTTCTGGAAAAATCTGGATGGTACAATATATCCCGAAATAATGAAGATTTCATTGAAGTGTTTATCATTATTTCCCTCAACGTATCTTTGCGAACAAATATAGGCGAGCAAATTTTTTCGGATTTGAAAAGAATAAACTGAGCTGCGAACATATAAAGCATATTTTGCTCTTGCGAAATTGCCACAGAAGCATTAGCGTAGATACATATATTTAATTGCTTGCTTTCTTAAAAGTATACAAAGTTCCTATTTTAAACTCATACATAAACTTTAAATGGAAAATCTTTTCGTTGATTTTTTCGTTTTACTGTACTTTTAAATTAGTTCATTTTCTCACCAATACAAAAGTTTTTTAATTTTGAGCACCATTGGCTTAAGTCGACTTTTCTGCAAAATGTAATAATATTGTCATTGGTCGTTGGAACACATTTGTGGTAGAATAAACTAATTTCTATTTTCATAGGTGACAATAAATAAGTTAGTGCTGCCAGCACAGTGAAACATCTTAAATAAATAAGCGTTTAAAAATATTTTCAAACTGGTCAAGAATATGAAAATTGTTAAAAATAAAAAATATAATAGGCCTTTATTTATTTATTTTATTTTTTTGCGATCTCTCTTTTATTTATTTTATTTTGGTTAGATATTACTCCTAGAATATAGGACGCATATAAACCATATGGGTATCATTTCAAAGTACTCCAAAATGCCTTTCTATTGTTAGACATATTTTTCAAATTTAATCACCTATTGCAAGTAAATTTTGAAATTTTGTATTTAACTTTTCAAGTAAATATTCAATTATTTTGAATTCTTTAATTTTGTATAAACTTGATAGCCGGTGTCGATAAAAGACGTGAGTTAGGTCACAAATGAATTAACTCATAAACTCATTTTCATAGTGCCATAATAAAAAAAGGAACATCAAAATGTATTTGTTACAAATGCAAAAACAATAACAAGCTATAAACATATAAAGTGTTTTTATTATTAATTTTGTTTCGATCTATAAATAGATTTAGATTCTAAATTTTTTTTCTAAACGAAAGTGGCACCACTAAAATGAGATCTTGACGTTGCATAGTGTTGCTTGTATGTATATGGGGAGAGCGGCCAAAAATACTGCTGATGGATATATCGTAATAATATTTTACTACGTATCCTGTGTGGGGTAAAAACTACAACACGTGAAACTGGGCGTGACTTCCACGCTCATTTTTAAACCTAAAAACTAATCAAAATAAATTAAAAAATATTTTTCAAAAATAATATATAAAACTTTATTATTTTTTTAAGTAAATTAAAAATTTTATATTAGGAAAATCATATTTTTTTTAAATCATCAAGCAAATCTATAGTTGATTTCCATATGGTAAACTTTTGTTTGCATGGAAGTTTACTTTGTCCGGAAATGAAGGTGTCAGAACTCAAAAGTAATCTGTTAAATTGGTGTTTGTGGAAACACGTGACATTTTTCGTGTATGCTGTAGTCTTAACATGTTTATGTCTTTGTTTCTGGATAAGGCAGCATGGCGCATGTATAAGGACTTTATGTACAGTGGGAGGCAGATAATACCATGGATATTTTGTAATCAGTCGGTTAGCAGTCTCAAAGGCATATTGTCCAAACTTCGTTGGATTTATCTTATAGCTTGAAGCCATTGTCAGTGTTGAGCATCTGCTAACTAGCCCCTCATCAAGACCGGTAATATCTGCAGATTTTTAAGGCTGTTAAAAATTTTTCTTGCAATATTTCCATCATTAGACGTACCTCTTCCACCAGCTTTGGGATTGTCAACTATTAGACCAATTTCATTTCGAAACTCAGCTTTTTTTTTCTAATTAATAAATTTTTCTTTTGTTCCTCACAACATACTTTCCATTCTTTTAGATCCAATCTGTATGAAATGTGGATAAAGTATTAAAAATATCTTATATACGAGTGTAGTGGAGATAGACCAAATTTGTAATTCTCTTCCTTAACCATTCTTTGCTTACATCTATCCAAATCATTCATTTCCGTCGGCTTTGCTTGGCATATATAGCATTTTGCAGAAGACGTCTGGCTAAGAGCGTTAAAAATTTTTGCATCAACCATTGTGAGTTGTAAGGAATGCTCTATTTGTATTTTTCTATTACCTGTTACAAACACTGTGGGGATTAAACGTTTGATTTTCTCATTGAAATATCTTTCTTCAGTAATAGATACTTCCGTCGTTTCTTTTTGAAGTTGAAGACGACGATAGGGATTCTTCCAACATATTTTTGACTCTTCGGACTTAAGAACAAGTCTTAGGGGCACGAATCATGTTACAAATAAGTTATGATCTGTAAGCTCGCTATCTGAAAACTTCTGTTTATATTCAGCATGCCCAGAACTACCATAGAATCCCCACTTTCCTATTAAAATAATGTTATTAATAGACTCATCTTCTATATTTTGTATAACATCATTTTGAAGTGGTATGATCCAACAAACTTTGCGGTTCAGCCTCAGCATGAGATTCGCTCACAACGATGTTCTCTGGATAGCATTTAGTTTTTGCCTTTAAAACTTTTGTATAGCAAGGTAATAGGCTGCATGAAAGTTCGGAAATATAAATATTGATGTTTTGTTAAATTTGTTTCCATTAGAAGCGATAGAACTTCATCGATAGTTGCTTGAAATTCAAAAGAACGCAAAACAGAAGTTGTATACTCATCACGTTTTGCTATGTAGGCTATTCGTCAACGCTTTGTTCTTATTGAAGACTCCTAAATCTAATTTAGGTTGTCCACGGTTTGAATCGGCAACTGCCTGCTGAAATGGAAATTTTAAAGAATATCTTTCTTTTTTGTTAAGCCAATCGCAGTGATTTAGCAAAACAGTTGATTTCTTGCGTTTACTGTTATGCCAATACAATACAAATTTATTTATCTATTTTTAACCCATCCGAATTTGGCTCGTAACCTTTACATTTAATATCCTCCAAAATGATACTCATCATATTTTGAACTCTTTGTGTATATGTACCGCTTTCGACACACAAAATTTCGAAAAGATAAAGTCGGGAAAATTTGCATTCGCAGCTTGAGTCTAAAATAAATTAAGCATGAATTAAAAACAAAAATTAAAAGTGAAGAAGTTACAATATGGAATACCACAGAACAATCTGCAGCTGAACTTAACACTGAATTCTCCTTACATATCAGGAAATAATATGCAAGAAGCATTTTAGAGGAACATTGAGGGACAACACACTTAAATTCTTATTTAAGTCCTTTTTAGACAAGTACTTTGCAACAATATACGCGAAAGGCAAGGCACGACTTAAAAAAGTTGAACCGTAGGAAGAAAGACATTACCTTTGCGTACAACATCCATTATATACAATTCGATTTGAACAGTTGGTAATATTTTAATTGTTCCAAAATTAATTACGTTTTATTATTTGTAATGCTGAAGAAATAAAATTAAGTTTTCACACTTTTGTTGCCGTTTTTTAGAAAACTCTATTATTATATGTGCAAAATAATTATGACATTGTGAAGCTTGAATAGTAGGTTTATTCCAAAGCATACTACGGTTTCAAAATTTTTAAATAATTTTTTTTGATTTTTGGCCTATGGGAGCAACAGTGCGTTGTAGCTGCCGTGTTCAAAATAATTGAGTAGCTGACTATACGCCGTTGCTAGCGGCACATGTAGCCATGTAGTCGGTAGCCTGCTGTCGTGAATGTGTTTAAAGCATAAATATCATATAATATTCATATTCGCGGTTATCGCTTAAGTTATTTGTGGTTGCACTCGTGATTATCGAAACTTGACTTTTGGCACATCTCTAATATTTACATACCATATTCAGGGAGTAGATGCACAAGTATTAAGGTGGCCGTTCTCGTTATGAATTTTTTACTCGGACAGTTCTAATATTGTACACAGAAATTCACATATTGAAATCATTCCTTAAAAAATAAAAAGTTGGTAGAGCACAGTAGTATTTTTTTAGGTTTTATGACTTAAGTTTTTGTACATATATTCGCATATTCCATGTTTTAGGTAAAACTAGCTTAGCATAATCACGTTTGTTACAAAGTGAAATGTAAACGAGCTTCGGGCAATTATATACAAATTTTCATTGTTTAATGAGTATTTAAAAAATAAATTAAATTTAAACTGGCCCGGCAAGAAGGAAAATCGTTTATTAACCCGTATCCAAAACTGGTACGAATTTGATTTTATAATTATATAAAATGATAGTGTTAAATTTTAAAAAAGAATTAATACTAGTCTAATTGACAAAACTGTTCATTTAATTTTGCATATATATGCAATTGTAAACATTTTCTATCAATTGTGAATTGGATCTTTGGGTTAGGTTGTAATGCGCGGTGAGAGACACGAAATTCACAGTCGATTGATAATTAGAATTATTTTTTACTGAAGTTTTGACCTAAAAAATACACTTTGCTCACTGATTGTCTCATAATAATCTCAACTGAATTACGGTTTCTGATATTTTATAAAAGTTATGGATAAAAGTGATACTTTATGAAGCTAAGATCACACTATCGGCGAGGTATACCCGACTTCGTCGTAGTGAGATCTTAGCTTAAGACTAGAAAGTACTGCTATAGATTTCCAACGGTGGCCGTAACCACGCGGCTAACTTTTACGCTATATTGAAAACTATGTCATGTGCCATTGACTCTTGAATTGATTTCCACGTCCCTTGAAAAACATTTGATAAATTGAAAACAATCCATTATAACAATTCATTACAAGAAAGCAACTGAAATGATATTTTAAAAAAATTACGATGTACAATGCTGGTCAAAATACTAGGATTTTGTATTATAGATATACATATACATTTGTTTTTGTATATATATATATATATATATATATATATATATATATATATGTATATATATATATATATATATATATATATATATATATATATATATATATTAGGGTGCACCTTATTTAAAAAAAAGCGAAATAGCACCTTAACTCCCTTCATAAATGTTCTCCGTAGCAAAAAAGCATGTTATAAAAAATTTTAGGTAGATTGCATCAGGGGAAGGAGTGTCGCATCCACCCACAAATTGTAAAAATTTTATAAATTGTTATAAAATAACCATTAATGTATTTTCAAGATTAAAAATTTTTTGCGAGATAAAATCTTCAATATTTTTATTAACGTACTGCTCTATGTATTGAGGAAGAATTCTAATTCTTTTGTTGTCATCTTCATGGGCTCGATCTAGCGCTGCAACCATGAGCCGTTTTGACTTGTTTGAAATTTGAGTATCATAAAATGAAAGCGCTACTATTTCTGGCGATAGGTAAAATAAATGATTGCAGAATTTTCGAATTAACTCCCGGCTTAAATTTTCATCAACTAAATTGTAAAGATATAAACTTTTTAGCAATGTCAAATCTTGGTTAGGAGCTTCTACGGCAATGGCAGCTTTGATCCAAACTTTTAAATATATTTTTATAATAAAAACACATATATCTCTAATTCCATTCAACTCACAGTCAGCCAAAATGAACTGGTTCCGAAATAAGTAAATTTTTAAACTATATATTGCTTTGGACATCCAACGTGCATGGTGGAACGCTCCAAGCATTCGAAATTAAAAATTTGGAAGTGACCCGCCTACGAAAATTACCGCTCTTTGTAATCTTCCCGTGGTTGTATATTTTTTAAACTCTTTAATGTAAACTCTTGTATCTCCCTTGTATCCCCAATAACATTTGTCACATGTAAGTCTTCAACTCCAGACTTAAAATTACTTTTGTCTATTTTAGTCCAGGCATCTCTAAATCTATGAAATATTTTAACACTAGGACCCGAAGATGTTGATATTTTTGCATCAAATACACTCCGTAAAAGTATTTCAAATATATGATGACGACATGGATAATACAGAAGATCTTTGTTTAGTGTTTGTTCTAAAAACACACATACGCCTTGTATTCGTCCTGTGTTTGATGCGGTGGTATCGCAGCACAGGGCTTCCCCTTTTTCATCGAGATCCCATTCTTTGAGTAAGTCAAAGACAACCGTTGCTTGTTGTCTTCCCGTACCTGAAGTTATCGCTGGGATACCGAGTAGCTGATCTGTTCCATTAAAAGATACAACTACAGGCAGACGATCGACGTGTTCACTACCCATCAATGATGGCAATATTTTACCATCCCAGTAAACAGTCACCGCCTTAATTTCATTGTTTTTAAATGTTTTGCGGATTCTTTTTCCTGCATCAAATCGAAACTTTGTACGCGATCGGCGAATTGAAGTGCAATTTATAATTAAATCGCTAACGTTATGTTGCAATGCTTGCGCAGTTGCTATAAGGATTCGAACGGCGTCACGGTAATTTACTTTACACCTATCTAATACTGACACAAGCTTTGGTGTGATAAAATTATGTCTACCTCGTTTTTTTCTTGAAGTACTAGGACCTACTTCATATGCTGACTCTGGAATTTGTTGCACTTCACAATCTTCAATAGAGTCTCTTCATCACTTGATTGCCATTGGACGGCTTCACATTGATCTATAAAATTTTATAAGAAATATTGCAGAATAATATAATAGATTCAAACTGAGGACTTGCAAGTGAAGACATGACTGAAATCGCACTACACCTTCAATATTTACCTTGCAATACGACTGTATGTTTCTCGTGGAAACGTTTTTTTTCTCTTCCCTAAGCGATTTTGCCTTTTTTTCGCCAAGTTGCAGTCACAACCTATCATTGCACCAGGTCTTCCCTATTTTCTTGTTAAAAAAAGCTTATCTTCTGCCAGAGTGATAATATCCAATGCATCGGCATGTGCCACATCAAACAAATCATCAAATTTATTTACGAAGTCTTTTTCGCGTTTTTCCTGGAGTAATGTCCGGCGTTTCGAACTTTTTTGCAAGTTTCTCCATTCTAAATACAAACCTTTAACTTTTGAGACACATTTGTCAAAAGCTCTAAGTGGTATTCGTGATTTGTTCCATAAAACTTCTACCTCTTTCACTACAAGGGAAGCACTCGCACGCAAGTCTAGTTTTACTTTTCGCATATTGTAAAATAAAACACGCAAAACTTGACCATTTGAAGGCAATTTGGCACCGATTATTTGGCAGGCATCATAGCCGAGAAGGTACAACTGCTCCTGTCGTCTTGTGTTCATATTTATTTTTGATATTATTTTACAAACTTGATTGTTTTATCGCTTTATTTTTTTTAATAACACTTATTTTTTCACTTGTATGTGTACCTACGCCCATTCGATACAAATATTATTTAATTGAAGTGCGTTTGCTTTTATTCGGGAATTCACCGTTTTGTTTAGCAATTGAAGCGATACTACACAACTGGGCGTTATTGAACTTCAAAAGATGCCGGACTTAACTGACCACATATTCTTCAGTTGTTGTCTGAGCTCACAAACGATATATTACATTTGCTGTTAAAATCACGATATTCTTAAAATCATAATATATATTTTTAAAGTATTGCTAAACATTTTTCCTCATTATTATTAATTTGTAAACGGAAAAAGATTCAGGTCGAATAAATTAATTATAGTTTATATCAAATTTACCAGTGTTTTATTAAATGACCCGCAAATTAACATCTTAAATTATTTCATATGAATTTAGCATATATAGCCAACTTGCGGGCGAATGCGGCACGCCTTCCTGTATTACAATCTGCTTATAATTTTACACAATGCATTTTTTTAATACGTAGAACATTCTTGGGTGGAGTTACGATCTAATCTGTTAAAAAAAAATTGTCCCATACATATAAGGCGCACCCTAATGTATATGTATGTATATATACTAGCTAGAGCCGGTGTGCTTCGCTACTCCCATCGTCATGAAATAATATAAACATTTGTAAGAAACAGTATGTATATACATAACACCCATACCTAAATACGGGCGGAAAGCGGAACGTTTTTTTCCGCTGTGCGTTAACGCTGAAATGCCATACGTAAACAAAAGCGGCAGCGTTATGTAAAAAAACAATAAAAACAGGGTTATCAAACAAACAAATTAAACAACCCTGATTATTTTAACAGCTGGACGGACGACATTTGTGATTTTGTTATTGAAATTTTGTACAAATTACAAACGTGCATACATATGTGTGTATATAATCATATTGTAAATATTTTCTTACCACCATTTTCTAATACGAAGTGCACAAATGTTTTCTATTGTTATATATTTCACTTTTGTAAATCTTTGCTCTTTTTCTCTGGATACAATTCTTTTCTTTTGCAACCAACTTCATTAGAAAACGCTCTGTCAAAATTGGATTTTCCAAAAGCGAAGCGTTGCCGCCGCGCTATTTCGGTATGCTCCATACAAAATGTATGGACATGAGAACTTTTGACAGTTAAAAAACGCTTGCCGCCCGTATTTAGGTATGGCAGAAGGTATATTTCTGTATAATAACTTAAAATTACAATTACATACATACATAAATATAATAAACGTTTTATTTAAGCGCTTCGGGGTAGACAATATCTTTGTTTTACTCCGTTCAGCAAGAACATATGAATTTTTCGGTTGTTCAATTCTTGAACACGCAACATATTACTGACCATGCGAAAATCATGGATTTTCTAAATTCAGTCCGCACACTTGTAGTGACTGTCCCTGCGACTTGTTGATTGTAATTGAAAAAGCAAGGTGAATCGGGAACTGAAATCGCTTGAAGTTGAACGGCACGTCGGTGGGAGTGAAGGGAATGCGCGGAATAAGCACATATTCTCCTTTCGACTTCCCGTTAACCTAAGAAAAAATGTTTGTGTGTGAAAAAATAATACATTCTACCCGATTTTAAAGTGCAAACATTACGCTCGCTGATGTGTGTTGAGTTGCCTCTCTCAAGTTTGTTGAATACACAGGATCTATTCGTGAAGAGAGTTGTAATTTTTTTTTATAATTAATAAGCCGAGAGCTGGAAATCTACGTATTTATTTATGGCGTATGTCTTCTAAACGAAAGAGTATCTATATTTTAAATTTCACCAATATCAAGTCGAGACTCAGAAATTGTCCCCATTACTTCCTCCTGAAAATGGGCATGGCCTATGTGACTTTATAGACACAGATCTATCTATGTTCTAAATTTCATTAAAATCGGAATGAGCGTTTCGGGGGGTCAGAAATTTCCCCCTATTGCATTTTTAGACGCATATTTATCTGCGATCAAAATTTCATTAAAATCGGTTTGAAGGTTTCGGAGGGATAGAAATTTCCCCCGCCTCGCCCTCCTGGTCCTATTTTAAAAAATAGTAGTACCCTATAACCTTCCCGGAGTTGCACAGACTAAATGCACCAAATTTTATCGCGATCGGATGAGCGGTTTGACCGCTCATAAAATAAGAACAAACAAACATTAATTTTTATATATGTATGTATGTAATAGCTACTTGGACCCGACGTTGCCCGGCTTCCCCAACTATTCGACTTTGTACAAAAGGTTTTCATTTAGTGCTTTGCATCCACCTCCTAGAAAATTAAAAACTGTTTTGATGTATTTTTAGTATTTAGTAAATATTTTGATTTCTTTACTTAAATATTTTCGGATTATATTGGCGCGGTGCGATGAACGTGAACTATTTCTATGATACTTTCCTGATATGTTAACTTCATAATACTGATAACTTGTGCAAAGTTTCGTAACTTTTGGTGAAGAAACAAACATTTGGGGAGGAAGTATATTTTCGGGTTATATAGGCGGGATGCCGTGGGCGTGGTCATCTCTGATAAAACTTAAAAAATTTTTTGACTGTGTTGATCATAGGATCTGTGCAAAATTTCAGCGTTCTACGACCTCTCGTTACACTTTTTTCCATGAAATGCCATGGGATGAATGAAGAAACCCCACTATGTGCCACACCGACTTGAGATATCAAAAATAAAATTTGCCTATTTTACCCCCAAGATATCCCGTAATGTCAAAATTATATATGTGTAACTTCAACCATAGTTGCGGCGCACGCCACAACATCTCGCCGATTGTAGAATTTTTTCCTACTTACTTGACACTTAGCGTTATATTTTGGACAATTTACACAATATCTTTATAAATTAGAGCCTATGTGTTATTCTGATGTATAAGCTAAATTATTGTACCTTCATTAAAATCCATTCAGTAGTTTTTGCGTGAAAGAGGAACAAACATCCACACTCACAAACATTCGGCTTTATAATATTAGTGGGATATAAATATATATATATATATATATATATATATATATATATAATTAGTAAAGTCCTGGATCACTGCAATGGGATTGACTCTAGCTGATCATAAAACCGAAGCGGTTTTGATTAGTAGTCGTAAGGCTAGGGAAACTATTACCCTCAATGTTGGCACCTGTTCCATAGAATCAAAGGCATTTCTGAAATATCTGGGCGTGATGATTGACACACGGCTATCTTTTCGCGAGCACTTGCGATATATAGCATCCAAAGCATCAGAGACCTGTTTGGCGCTATCTCGGATTATGCCAAACACGAGAGGGCCAAAGTATCTTCAGAGGAAACTGCTCGCTGGAGTAGTAAGGAGCATTATCCTATATGCACACCCGGTATGGTCAGACTCACTTAGATATTTCACATATGTGGGGCTGGTATCCCCTGTGTATAGGCTAGCTGCTTTAAGAGTATGTAGTGCATTCCGGACAGTGTCGGACGAGGCGGCTTTTATCATTGCGGGTATGATCCCTATCGATTTAGAAATCATGAATAGGGATAACTCTGGCTTATGTATGCAAAAGTGGCAAGAACGGTGGTCAACCACTGAGAAGGGAAGATAGACTTATACATTAATACCCGACATCAGACTGTGGCTGACTAGGAAACATGGTGATCTGAACTATTACCTAACACAGTTCTTGTCTGGACGTGGTTGCTTTAGGTCATATCTATTTCGTTTTAAGCACGACGACTCTCCGTTCTGTCCACATTGTGGTGGAAATGTGGTTGAGGATGCTGAGCATGTCGTCTTTGTCTGCTCACGATTCAGCAACTAGAGGTCATATTTAGAGGAAGGTTTGGGGCACACGATCAGCCCGGAGAATATGGAATCCTTATTGAATGCTGGAATCCTTATTGAATTGGACCAGCGTGTGTAGTTTTGTACAGCTTGTTCTAATAGAACTTCGCAGATTAGCACAGATTCGTAGGAGAGTTAGTACGTCTTAGGATTCGTTAGCAACTGACGATTAAATATGCGCATCAGTTCCGAACCTCCTTACCTAGGAACTAAGGAGGACGTAGGAATAATACTAATACCTGATGAAATAATACTACCCACCCTGATGAAATGCCAAAGCTGTCCCAGGGTGGTGCTAGTGAAGTTGTCGTGGGACCACTATTGATAGTTGCTACCATTACCTCAAAAAAAAAATAATATATATATATATATATATATATATATATATATATATATATATATATATATATATATATATATATATAAATATATATATACATATATATATATATATATATATATATATATATATATATATATACATCCCTTTATCTGGCAACATCTTATTTTAAGTTTTTCTACCACTATTATTAAAATAAAAACACGTTTTTATTTAAAAATTTGATATATTTATAGTCCTTTGGACTTTTTTGCTTGCAGATCGGCTTCAATGGATCTTTTTCTTTTTACGTTACTTTTGCTATGAAGCTTTAGAAGAGTTTCAGCAATCTCCAGACGAAATTCTGCAGAAGACAACAACTTTTCCGTTTTATTGGCTGCATTGTTTTTCTTGTACAGTAGCCATGAGTTCACCATCACTAAATCTAAAAAGTGATAAAATAATCGAACTTGCCACCTTTTACTTCGAAGCTGAATTTTATAACGACCCATAATAGCGTCAATGAGATCTACACCTCCCATATGTGCATTATATTGGCCGACAATGAAGGGACGTTCGATTTCAATATACTTTTTTTGCACTTTGTCGTATCTCTTTACTGGACGTTTTGGAATTTCACCAACGAAAGTGGAAGCCAGATTTACAATTTTGTTGTCTTTCCATGAAACTGTTGCAACTTCAATTCCTCCGACGTTGCAAACATACTCTACTGAAGATCCTCTATTGTTCTTTATCATTTCCTTTTCAGTCGGAAACTTACAATTTTGAATTCGGTTTCTTCTTATCGTACCTACACTCAAAATTCCTTCTTTAGCTAAATACACGAGGAGGGGCAAGGAAGTAAAATAATTGTCGAAGTATAGCTGAAAATTTTGATTTCTGGGAATGATTCGCGCCAGTCTCATAACTACATTGGAAGATGCTCCTAAGTCAGGCTCGTTACTCTCAACGATATTTTCTTTGCCAGTCTCTGGCTCAATTTTGTAAGCGAGTCCCGAAGATCCACAAAGCACATATATTTTATAACCCTATTTATGGGGTTTGTTAGGTATGTAACGCTTTAGACAGTTTCTGGCTTTGGTGGAACACATCTGTTCATCGACACAGAGATGTGGTTCAAGTTCTATGAGTGGCCGGACTTTAAACATTCTATCATCATTTTTGTCACTTGAAGGCAGATTTTTGGAGTTATCATTGTAGTGAATAAAACGTCGAATTTTTTTAAAGGCATCACTTCCCGTATCATGGACGTACCAATGCTGTTGATCCAGTGACCGGCTGCATTAGAAAGGTGTACCAACGACATCATTTACACAACGCCAATAAATTGTTGTATATCTATATGTGTTATGCGGAATGTATCGTTGATGTCTTTTTGTGTGATGTACAAATTTGTTTCATCAGCAATGTATGGCAGCATTTCTTTTGAAAGGAAATAAAAAAAGTATTGTATTGGACTGCTAAGGCTTTTTATACCTTCGGGCAATGTTGTATTCCCTCTGAATAGCAGCTGTTGCTCATTAAGGACAAGGTTTTTCTTTTTCCAAAGAATGTTCTCATAACGCTTCTTTTGTTTTGGTAGAGCAGCTGAAGTTGAAGATTCTGCTCTTACATTTTCTGCGCATTCTATTGTATTGTTATCATTAGGAATAAAGTTTTCTAATATGAGATCTTGGGCATCTATAAAATATTCATCATCATCAGCAACATCTTCGCTAATGGAGCCTTCTGGATCTATAGCATAGTCAGGATCAGCCACACTATCATCATCAAAGTCAAGTTCATCCTCACTTTCCTCAAGAACTTGTAATATATTCTCATTTGTCAAAGACATAATTACATCTAACCACGATAAAAAGGACACGTTAAGCTCTAAGCACATACTCTACAGCAGACTTCACGGCTTCAAATGCTGCTATGAAGTCAGCTTCATAATTATTTTCAAGACAGCAAAAACATAATAATCAGCTGATGTGTAGATCAATTTCAAGTTTTTATAAATATTAAATGTTTTTTTATAAATGTTTAAAATTATAAAAAATGAGTGGAGCAAATTTAGTGAATTTTATTACAACAATTGTTAAAATAGCTCAGACTACAGCTGAAGTGTATAAAGCCTATAAGTGGAACAGTACAAGAAAACGAAGGTGGTGGGTTCGCCCAGTAAATATAACCCGTGATGAAGAGGGTTTTTACAAAATATGTGTACAACAGCTTAAAGAAAAAGATGAAGAACACTTTTTAAAGCAACCAGGATGAACGTAAGTAGTTTCAATATACTATTGGAACTAGTAAAGGAAAAACTGGATCGATTTTCTAACAGAAAGCTATTGATGTCGAAACACGTTTGGCTGTAACAATTATGTAAATAGAATTACTTTCTTTCTTTTTGATATTATACTCAAAACAGTTCTAGGTACTTGGCGCAGGGATGTAACATCCAAATTCTTGCCTGGGCTTATAAAATGGGGATTTCACCTGTTTGGAAAGCCGTTTATGAAAACTGTGATGCAATTTGGGATGAGCTGCATGCTGTGTACTTGTCACCTATAACGGTTCATGAGTTTAAAACAATATCGGACAAGTTTTATGTAAAAACTAGTATGCCAAATTGCTTAGGAGCTATTGAAGGAAAACATGTGCGCATAGTATGTCCAAACAAAAGCGGTTCATTGTATTATAATAACAAAAAAACTTTTAGCATAGTGTTAATGGCAGCTTGTGATGCAAATTACGTTTTCACATACGCAGATGTGGGTGCTCTAGGTAGCCAGAGTGATGGTGGCGTATTTGCTCGAAGTGTCTTTGGAACAAAATTATTGAATAACACTTTAGAAATTCCTCAAAGTTCAAATTTACCAGGATCTTCAATAAATTTCCCTTATTATTTTGTTGGCGATAACGCATTTCCATTGAAACATAATTTAATGCGTGCATTTCCTGGATATAACTGGCCTCAAGATAAAGATAAGTTCAACGCAATATTATTTAAAGCACGAGTTCATATTGAAAATGGTTTTGGCATATTAGCCAACAGGTGGAGAGTGTTACACACAACAATACATATGAGCCCAAGAAATGCAGATAAAATTGTGCTGGCTACCATAGTGCTTCATATCTTTTTAATGTTGCAAAACGACAGAAATTATTTCACTATTGACCTTGCTGACCACTCGATTTGAACTTCGAAATACGTTAAAAGATTTTTTTGCAAAATATGTAATGTGTACTATTGTGCACTTATGTTACATACATACCGTACACACCCTTAAGAAAAAACATTCTTGAATAAATCGTTTTTAAAATAAAACAAACATATTAAGTTTTTTAATTTTTAAAATAAAATGTTTATTTCATTGCTTCTTTTTTAAACTAATTAATGGTTTTACCGTTAACAAAAAATTTCTACATATATACATACAATAAGCAATGTTTTTTAAAATAAAATTTTTAATTCAATTATATTTTTTATTTAAACTAAAATGGGTTTATCAGTTAACACAATAAATATATGTACGAGTATGTACAATGTACATTGTATATACTATATTAACAGTGTATTTAAAAATTAATTTGCACTTCACATGAGATCAATATTAACTATAATTAAAATCTAATTTATGAATTTTTGATAATTAATATGATCTATTTGTTCCAGCTTAAAGGTCTTATGTATATTATTTTGTTTTAATTTTCTTCAATATAACGCTTACAATTTGTAAGCCTCGTCAGGAAAATTACTATAAATATAATAACTTTTCTGACGAGGCTTATGTTAAGCAAATTATTGAAGAAAATAAAAACAAAATAATATAAGACTTTTAAGCTCAAATAAATAGATCATTAGAAAAATATACAATAAACATGTTGTCCCGTTATGTTTTATTTAATTTTTGATGTGTTAACATCTATACGCGCGCCTCTAGGGCAGTAAACTATCAGTTTCAATACATACGCAAGTGTAAGAGTTTGTTTGTTTGTTGTTGTTGCTTGGCAGTCGGTATTGAAAGTGATTATTGGGCGATGTTCATATAATTTTCCCACGCGATTTTCTCCGGAAATTCATAGCCGATTTTATTAATTTTTGGATTAAAACGCTAGTGCGAAGAGTTTAGGCCAAAAATTAAGGCGATCCGATATCGGCGAGCGGAGATTTAAGTGTTTTAATTCGGAGTATTAATTTGGAGTAATATTAAAAAAGTGTTTTATGTTGATCTTCGGTTTTGTCTTATGCATAGCAAAGAGAATAGTGACGTGGTTATACGTACATATATAAAAATGAGATAGCAAGACAGCAACGTATGTAGCTTATGTACAAACATAACAATGTATGTATGTACATTTGTCTGTTGCTTTGCATTCTCTTTGTTTTTTGTGGGTTTAATATAAAATAAATAAACAAAAAGGTTAACACATCGCCCGTGAGTTCGAACAATCATTGATTTTTTTATTTTGGATGGTTTGTACTAGTTATGATACAATGCCTAAAATACTTAAATGGATAAAACACAGCGATATATGTATAGCTATTTTTAGGGTGTGTGACATATCTGTTACATGGCCAGAAAATATATATATATATATATATATATATATATATATATATATATATATATAAATATGTAAATTTTTTTTTCAACATTTCGCTAACCTTTGGCTAACTTTTTCAGGAATTCTTACATATTGCTATAATATTTTTTTAAGCTTAAAAGAACTAGTGTTATAATATTCAAAAACATATATTTTTTCGAAAGGGTCGAAGCGATTTAATATTTTAATTGTTTATTTACACTTAAAATACTAATATTTAAATCAATTATTTAAGTTATTGTATACTTGCTAACATTAACAAATATAATCATATTCACTTATTTTACATATCATAAAATGTCTTATAATTTTTAAACAGAAAAACATTTTAAATCAAAACTAACATTATTCTTTCTCCTGATTATACTTATTTATATTAATATTCTGAATGTTCACAATCTATCTAATACCCTGTATTAGATAGATATATCCTGTATTAGAATAATATATCTTCCATCATGCTTAAAGGTTTTTTTTTGGTACCGATCATTTAGCTCGTCACATTTTTTGTTCTCACATTATGTCGACTATCAGATCCTAAAAAATTAATATGTGTCTCATCGCTCCATAATATTTTTCAAACCATCAATTGAGCCTCAGCAACTGATTTTGAAGACATAAATTGTTCTTTTTGACTAATAATGCTATATGGGAATCAATTGACGAGTTTTCTTCCACGTGGTTCCTTTTTATTGGTACATCTTAAAGCATTTTTGATGCAATGCTCGGATCAGTCAATTATTTTAACAACGAAATCCTTAATGCAGCAACGTTTTTATCTGTATTAAAATAAAAATTGGTTTGCTTAATTTTAATTGCATTATCGAGAAATTGGACTTTCTTCTTAAATATAACAAAGTCATTGTAAAATCGTTTATTATTTTGTTATGATTTCACTATACTTTAGTTTTGAGCACCTGCACTTAAAACAATGAAAATAAATTAACAAAACAAACAACTTTAAGAGACTATTAGATCTTGAAAAAAATTTCCATGTTGGAATAATGCAAGAATAAACATTCTCGTTTAGTAACAGTCTATTATTTTGATCATCACTGTGTGAAATATACATAATTTTGGTATTTGGTTTTTATGTTATGAATTGTTGTAATTTGTATTAGGTACAATGAAAGTACATCACATGGAGTTATTCTAAACGAATGGGTACAGCGATATTATGTAATTTTACAAATACATAGAACGAAAAAATTAAATAGGCAAGCTTATAAACGCATATGTGATAGCGCATAGAGAAAGGGACCTAGGGGTAAAAAAAATCAATTTTCACTTTTTTTTTTGCTGTGGACATCTGAGCATCGAATGAGACCGATCCCATGCCCCAAAAGTGTTCCCTCCCAGAGATATACGCGTTTTATGAAGTGATGGTACACCAAAGATACACGAATTTAAATCTTTAAAATGGCTCTCCTGAACAAAACCGGTTTTTACCCTTAGGTCCCTTTTTATTTTGCGCGTCACATATACATATATTTTTAAAATCATTTCTAAAATTAAAAAAATTTTGACAATGTGTTCACTTTCACATGTGCTGTTGCCTATAACTGTTGAATGTGCTTGATCCACTTCGTTCATTGCAAATTATTTCAATGGCATCTTGATCGCCGGTGTTCTATAATTACGGTGACCATTTTTGGGAAAGGAAAATACAGGACAAATACAAAATTATGTTAAAAATGAAAAGAAAAACAGAAAAAATAATCATATAATATATTTATTATTATTATAAAATTAAGTAACAACAAAAACAAGTCTTCTTGACGAAAATAAAAAGTTAAATAAAAAGTTTTTATAATATTATAATTTAAAAAAATAAATTTGGTTTTATAAACAGTCTTATTGACTAAGGCTAACAAAAAAAAAATAGAAAAAAACTACATAAATGTTAAATTTAGTTATGAAGTTTGATATTTTTCCACAGAATGGATTTTTGTTAACACATCTGGATTGTTAATTAAAAATACTTTAAATTCTGAGCAATTCATTTTAAAATTGCATTTTGTAATTAATAATGATCTTAAAGTATTTACTTTTAATTGCGATTTTTAGGTGGTCCAAATATTATTCATTATTGAAAACACTCTCTCGGTTGTAGCATTTGAAGCTGGTACACATAGACAAAATTCAACAAGTATCAATATATTTTTATATGCAACCACATTTTATTAAAGTGATTAAAAATTTCAATCCATCTTTCATCTACTGATATATTTTTTACCCTTCAGTCTTCTATTTTTTCATTATAGGAACTAGCTAAAACCCCTCAGTAATCAATTTTGATATATTTTGTAAATTTGGGAAAAGAATCAGCACGTATAAAATTAAAGACATTTCACCTTTGTCATAAAACTCTAACAATAAATATTTGGGATAATTATATACAAAATTTAAAAGGATAATACAATTTGTTAAATTTTTACACTATTTTTGCATATAATAACGCCCACTAAAGGGAGCGGGATTCAAAAATAGACAATATCGTGTTTTCCATAGACGAACGTATGGGCATTACTAGAGCGTCTTAGACTTCATCACTGATCAAGAATATACATACTTTACACGGTCCAATTCTCTTTGGAGGATATTAAAACTGTATTTTGGCAGGGTCGCTACGGCAAGGGCTGTGGGGAGACAGTTCACCTTTGTCATTAAACTCTAAAAATAAATGTTTGGGATAATGATATACAAAATTAAAAAAAAAATTTTGTGATAGGGTCATTTAGGGGGCATAGGAGGGAAGACGTAGGGCAGAAGAGTACCAGGTTACATCTCAATTTCGTTATTAAAGCTTAACCATTTTATTTTTGAGGAATGTAGGCTTAAGTCAAAAAATTTGTTAAATTTTTAAACTATTTTTGCATATAATAACGCCCACTAAAGGGGGCGGGGTCCAAAAGTTTTATTTTATGGATCAAAGTTTAACGCATTGGACGTCCTTTGACATAAAAATATATCATTTGCTTAACAAAATTACAAAAAAACGTTAAAAATTATATTGTTTTTTAGAGGTTGGTTTAATTCTTATTACGGGAGCATTTTTCTCCCTTGCCCGATTTAGCCCATCTCCGAACTTAAGCTGTGCTATCCTTCAAAATATATTTATACCAAATTTCAAGAGTCTAGCTCTTTTCGTTTGGACTGAATCGGGATTTCACAGACGGACGGAGGGACATGCTCAGATCGTCTTAGATTTCATCAGTGATCAAGAATATATATACTTTATGGTGTCCCAGATGGATATTTCGCTGCGTTACAAACGGAATGCCAAAGTGAATATACCCTCCATATTCTTTTTTGGAGGGTATAATTATGCGAGTGCCTCCTCTGAAATAACAAAATGTTGTCAACACTGCGAATTATTGTTCAAATAAAAGAATTTTATGCTGTTGTGGTTTTGTTTGTCTTTTACAACTACACTTAGAGTTGGAAAAAGCCAGCCAATTGTAGTATGACATAGAAGAAAACTAAAAAGGAATAAGTGATTATTGCGTTCTTTTTATATCTTTGATATTTGTTTAAGCTTCTGATTCAATTGAGTCGAACTTTAAAATAATATATTTAGCTATTCTAAGGTATGTTGGGTAAAGGTACTCTGATGATCTGCATTAGCCCCAGCGAAATGTGCATAGGAACTAGTTTGAGCCCCTCAATAATAATTTTGAACTCTTTTGTAAATTTGGGAAAAGAAGCAGCACGTATAAAAGTAAAAATTTTGTGCTAAACAACAGATTCCCATATATATATGTAAAATAAACCCATGTTTTTTTGTTTATGATCAAAATGAATAAGCTAAAATTTATGCTAAAATCAGCAAAAATGCAAAACAAATATTTTGGCCCTAACCTCATTTTCTACAACAGATGAAGAAACGTTTTGTATGCCAGAGTACTACAGAGACGTATCTTAACGCACAGAACTGATACAAAATGCAACATTCTAAAAAGTCAAGAATTCAATTAAACAAAGATATTAAGCACGAAGAGTCTGGATTAAACCGGATGAGATATTAGCAATAACTTATATAATGAAAAAATTCACATATTTTCCTTTATCTAGAGAATTGAGCCTTCTCATTCTTAGAAAAAGTACCTGCTGAAAATGGTATTCTTCTGTAATTAATATCGAATATATAAAAAAATATTTCCACAAAAAAAGAAAATTTATGTATGAATTTTATTAGTGAACTTTATTTATTTGAATTGTATTACAGGATGTTAATTTTTTTCAACAGGCTATAAGTTCAAATCTGCGAAACTGCTAATTATTTTTTATATTTTTTTCTTTATTTAATAAATGAATTTGTTTAAATTGTATTTATTTTTAAGAGTGGAATTAAGAATATTTTTCATAGTCATTAAACCTGTAGAACGGATCAGATTTCGACGCCGCTACACCATGGAGCGCCATCTCGTCAGCTTTCTTTGTTAAATTTTTCCACTTTTTCAATTGGTGGTAGTTAGTAGGAATATCAACTATTTAACCAATGTTCTTAACGAAAATTGAAAATTCATGTTTTCAAGTTATTACTTTTTGGTTAGTACGAAATTCCCCAACCCTGACGATTAATATTCCCAATATTCCATATACATATGTATCGCTTTCGCTTTTTGTTATTTATTTTCAAGTAATTGCATTTTAGTTAATAATTTACAATGAACATTGTTGTGTCTTTTATGAAGGTCAAAAAACGAGTATCCTTATTGACCGCTTAATCTTAATACATTATGTATATAGGTTACATTGTAAATTGTTCAAATAGGGATAAAGAAAGGGTGATAATAATAAGTGTTGCCATTGACAAGCAAAATAACTTAATATCTAACAAATATGATTTAAAGAATTTATTCGGAAAATTTATCTCAGAAAAATTTTTAAATGGAAGTTAAAATGTCTGGAAATTAAAAAGATGACGAAACAAGTAAAAGTGATATATTCGGCTTTGCCGAATCTTAAATACCTTTCACAGTTGTATTTCTCTTTTTTTTGTAATATATAAAACAAAATTATTTAGTTACTTTAATATTTAGGAAAAAGGTTTAAATTTTTCAGCTCTGAAGCTGTATTTTTGGCTTTTCTAATTCCTAATACTAATGAACTTTTAAACAAAAATAAAATATTAGTTTCTGTTGGTACCAAAAACAGTTCTAATTGTCCAACCCTGGAAAATTTTGATATATTTAAAATTTCAATACCAATTCTATTCAGCCTGAACTATAGAATAGGATTAAATCATAGAAAAAATTAGTAATCTAAATCATAAAAGTGACCAATTTATGTATTAAGCAATAATCAATGGTCCAACCCTGGAGACAATTTTTTTAAATTTTAATACCAATTTTTGTATCTCTGAAGCATAAAATACTTTTAATACCAAACAAAAATTAGTAGCCGTTTAGCTTTCTTTCATGTGCCAAAAGCATTTTGATTGTCCAACATTGAAATGGAATTTTTTAATCTTTTAGGCTTTTAAAAACAATTCAATTCTGTAAAATAGGTTTAATTCACTAAAAACGCCAAAATTAGAAATATGGCTGCTTTTATGTACCAATAATATTTCGACGTCCCACCCTTCAATTGATTCTTTAATTTTTGTTTTGCTTTTAATAAAAGTTTTTAATTTTTCGATTTTATTCACGCATAAAAACGGTTTAATTCACAAAAGAAATATTTATACGTACGAAAAAAGCCCTGCTCCAGCCCTGGATTCAAATGTTCAGTTTTTTGAGTTTTAATAGCAATTAAAATCTCAGTGAACTATGAATAGCCTTCCTTAAAAATCAAAGTTAATATCGTATGTAGTAATAATTTTAACGAACATTTTTATATTGCTATATTAAATTTGAATTAAGATTCTATAGGCTAATTGTTCGAAATTTTAATTTAAATCTCAGAAAGACATAATAAATATTCCAAGGCACAAAGGCAAGTCAACATCAGTTTTATTCAACTTACACAGCAGAGCAGAACAGCTGTTTTCGAAAGACGCAACGCTTTCATCATCAGTGCTCATGTGTATTGTGTTTGTCACCACTTATTAGGTGGCTTAGTTGAATGTGATAACAGTTCCTATTTACACAAATTTTATTGTGAAAAAGAATACGGGAACTGTATCAACCTGATGTTAACATGTTATTGTTATAATACCCGTGTTACCGTTTGATTATTTTTCTTCATGTCCCATTTTTCTGAATTTTTTGTTCCATCATACCGAAGTCAAACTTTTTTGGTTTGAATTTTATACTTAAGTACATGTGAACGTTTTTCCAATTTTTATTATTGGGTAGCTCAAGCCATAGCTTAAATTTGTATGTAGTAATAATTTTAACGAACATTTTTATATTGCTATATTAAATTTGAATTAAGATTCTATAGGCTAATTGTTCGAAATTTTAATTTAAATCTCAGAAAGACATGATAAATATTCCAAGGCACAAAGGCAAGTCAACATCAGTTTTATTCAACTTACACAGCAGAGCAGAACAGCTGTTTTCGAAAGACGCAACCCTTTCATCATCAGTGCTCATGTGTATTGTGTTTGTCACCACTTATTAGGTGGCTTAGTTGAATGTGATAACAGTTCCTATTTACACAAATTTTATTGTGAAAAAGAATACGGGAACTGTATCAACCTGATGTTAACATGTTATTGTTATAATACCCGTGTTACCGTTTGATTATTTTTCTTCATGTCCCATTTTTCTGAATTTTTTGTTCCATCATACCTAAGTCAAACTTTTTTGGTTTGAATTTTATACTTAAGTACATGTGAACGTTTTTCCAATTTTTATTATTGGGTAGCTCAAGCGATAGCTTAAATTAAAATTTCGAACAATTAGCCAAAGTTAATATCCTTTTTGTTCACTTTTATGCACCAAAAAATTGTTAAATTGTCCAACCCGGGGATCGAAGTTTTTGATTTTTTTAAAATTTCAGTAACAATTTTGTTCTTCCTGAATCATAAAATAGTTTTAATTAGCAAAAAGAAGGTCAGTAGCCTTTTTGGTTACTTTTATGTATAAAAAATATAAATTTCCCAATTCTGGAATCGAATTTTTGTTTTTTGTTTGTTTTTTCCCCTGCAACTCTAAATGAGGTATAAAATAGTTTTACGTAACAAAAAATTAAAATTTGTAACCTTTTTAGTCATTTTTATGAACCAGAAAATATATCCTTTCACCAACCCTGGATTAAAAATATTTTATTAATTTTTTATTTTTAATATCGATTTCATTCTTAGTGAAGTATAAAAGAGTTTTACCTAACGGAAAATTAAAATTTCTAAACCTTTTTTAACACTCTCAACGATCGAAATATATTTCAATTTCCCAACCATGGAATGTAAATTTCGATTTTTTTAATATTAATATTTTTAATTTTTTTTTTTTTTAAATTTTATTTTTCCTAATTTTTACTTTTAATTATCACACAAAAATTACTTTTACGTAACAAACAAAATTACAATTTCCCATTCCTGGAATTTTTTTTATTATATTAGATTTTAATACAAATTTTATTCTTCCAATAGTATGTAATAGCTTTATTTAACAAAAAACAAAAAGATAATTGGGTTTTGCTTGTTAATTTAGCGTCGAGAAATAGGTGAAAGCTTCCCAGCTCTCGACCCGTATTTAGGATTTTGCTGAATTTCAGTATCTTTTTATTTAAGTTCATTTCTAATCCATCAGTCCATAAGAATGAAATATCTAGTTCTTCTGTGGGCTTGGGAAAACCATGTACAGAAAGACGGACATCGCTCATTCATCACCGCTATTTGAGGATCCAGAATATATATACTTTAATATTGAGGAAATGACACACGGAATGGCAAACATACATAGTTATATGAGCTGGTTTTTTGAAAATGGCATAAGCCCTCTTTTTTCTATATTGAGATATTTAAGGGTTTGCGTTTGAATTAATTTAAAAATGTTGGCCAATTGTAATCCCTTTTAAATTCAGCTACTTAATTATTTTGAACGCGGCAGATACAAAACTTCAAAATTTGCTTCCAATAGGTGATTAAATTTGAAAAATATGTCTAATAATAGAGGGACATTTTCGAGTACTTTTAAATGATACCCATATGGTTTATATGCGCCCGATATTCTAGGAGTTATAAACAACAAAATAAAACAAATTAAAAATAAATAAAAAATGTAAGACCTTTTTTATTTTTAACAATTTTCATATTCTTGACCAGTTTGAAAATATTTTTAAACGTGCTGTGTTGGCAGCACTAATTTATTTATTGTCGCCTATGAAAATAGAAATTGAGTCCTAAACACATAGACGACAGCAGGCTACATGGCTACACGGCTACAAACGCTGCTGGCTACAAATACTGTCATGTAGCCAGTTACTTAATTATTTGGAACACGGCATCTCCATTGTAACAATTGACGCATATATAATAAAATCGCCTATTCTAAATATATATATATATATATATATATATATATATATATATATATATATATATATATATATATATATATATATATATATATATATATATATGTATATAAAGTTTAAATTTAAAAATGCAATAAAACAAAAGCAGAAATTTTGTCATATTATATTTTTTTGTAGTGAACTACAATTGTTCCGGTTACAGATGGAATATTCATATGACTGCCGCGGCGGGGCTCACAATACCAATATCGAACCAATTTTCGAACACTTTTTTGAGGTCATTAGACCGTATCTCCGATATTTTAAGCTTAAGATTTAAACACAATAACGACAGCAGGCTACACGAACACCGACTACAAAAGTCGTTGGCTACAATCGTCGCCTCGTAGTCAGCTACTTAATTATTTTTGAGACGGCAGCTATATTGGCAACATCTCATTTTAGTGGTGCCACTTTCATATATAAAAAAGCGCTTATTCTAAATCTATTTATAGATCGAAACAAAATTAATAATAAAAACACTTTATTTGTTTATAGCTCTTTATTGTTTTTGCATTTTAATATATACATTTGATGTCCTTTTTTTGTTATGGCACTATGAAAATGAGTTTATGACTTCACTTTCAAAAGAAATAATAATGCGATAGCATTGTACATCAAAACTGGTTTTGTTTATTTTATTGCCCATTATTGTCATATCTTTTTTCATTTTTATACCCTCCAAAACAGAATTTGGAGGGTATATTCACTTTGTCATTCCGTTTGTAACGCATCGAAAAATCCATCTCAGACCCCATAAAGTATATATATTCTTGATCAGTGATGAAATCTGAGCATATCCGTCCGTCCGTCCGTCTGTAGGAATCACTATTCCGTCCAAACGAAAAGAGCTATACTCTTGAAATTTGGTATAAATATATTTTGAAACTTAGAGCAGGTTAAGTTCGGAGATGGGCTAAATTGTTTTACTTAAGCCTACATTCCTTAAAAATAACATTTTTAAGCTTTAATGACGAAGCTGAGACGAAACCTAGTTAAACATTTTAAATTCACTTGCTATATATTTGGAGGGTATTTAAGATTCGACCCGGTCGAATATAACGTCTTTACTTGTTTTTTATTAATTTTCAATTAATAATTTTACTTAGTCAACGTTTTTTTTTCAAGTTAGAAAATATGTCTACTTATGTATGAAAATAGTATATAAAGCACCATTATCTTTCAAACGCTTGGCTTTGTGTTTGGTCGGTTTCTCACAAGCTCAACACATACACAATTTACCAATACATTGACGGAGCCCACAACTGATTAATATAAATTTAAAAAAAAAGCTTAAAGAAAAAATTCCATGTCAGATATATGTCAGAAACTGGGTAAAAAATATTGCTACCATTATGAGCAATCACGTTCATTTAAGGTTACGCTATATTTACACATGAAAGTACTTTCATGAAATTTCTGTATACGTACGAGTATTATAAATAAAAATTTTAATGAAAAAGACAACTTTCTTGAAAATTTCTTGTTCGTTTACACAGGAAAGTGAAAGTTCATTTTAAAAATGTCGTCGAAGCGAAAAGTTGCTAAAATTGCTATTCTTCTAGAATTAAGACAATTAGAAATTGAGAGCCAAAATCAAAAAAGAGAATAAATGTATGATTTATTATTCTTATCCCATAAAATTGGGTACGAACGGTATAAATTAATTAATTTTATTGTTCTTTGATAATTTAATTTTGCCTCCATATGTATTGTTTTGTAGAGTAGCCAAAATAATGACATACACAAATTTATAAGGCAATAGTTGGAAATAATTATTGTTGTTAATTTTTTAACGAGATTATTAATACAAAAAGACATCAATTGTCTTCTTTATGTATATTTGAAGAAAATTATTATAATTAATTTCATATACATGTATATGTATATACAAAATAACATGGATTTACAATTATTATTTTAACACAATCCTGTAACTTTATATAAGTCTGTGAAGTGGCAACAGTGTTTACCGCTCTGCCATTTCAGTTTCACAAAGTGTCAAAAAATTGCTTTCTTGAAAAAATCGGGGAAAGATGAGTGTAAAGTAAAAGCGTCCAGCAGAAAAGAGAACTGAAATAAAATATGTTCACAATTCTAGGATGGAGGCAGAGTTGAATGACATGCACTTACAAGACTGGTAATCTCACTATTAACAAAAGTCAAGTTATTGTACAAGACTCATTACGAACTAGAGAAATGTTTCTTTGCTCACTTCAAAATTACCAAAAGGAGATTGTAAAAATATAATAAACAGCAATATTAACAATTTTATAATAATAAAATTTTAACCAATCAAATTTAAGTTAATACAAATGTAGAACTAACATGTTGAGTAGGGAAAATTATGGAAATGTTCTTGTTGAGTAAAGTAAAATTGTGAATTTAATATATAAATTTTCCTCTTGGTATATAAAGTAAAATTATAAATCTAAAATCCTTGCATTTAATTTATCTGACGCTGATCGTGCCTTAATAATTTTTTTACAGCAATCCAGAAGGAAAGTAATAACTGGCGTTCTAGCAGGGGCCTGGAAAAACGCATGGCCCTGAAACAAGTGCATAAATAAGATTTTACGATTCCTACGGGACCCTCCAAAACCTAGTAAAACACCTCCCTTTGCCAACCTGGTATTCCTAGTGACTCCTTAACAATAAAAATTTACAAAAAGTTACCAGCGCAAGTGTGAAAAAACGCATGCGCCAGTAGGTATTTATGATCATTAAAGTGAATGCTAAAAAGGAAATATATGGCCCTTCCGCAGAGGTGTGTATGAACGAAACTTTTTAACTGGATCGTGTCGCAGGCTCACAAAGGAGATCCTTACTAACTAAATAGTGAATATAAGGATATAATCATAAAAAAAATTAAAAGGGCATAGTCCTAAGATTAATGTAAAATTGTTGCCAAAAAAAATTCACATCCTTGAATTGAAAAAAAAGAAAAAAATTCTTTAGATTTACAAGCAAAATGAAGGAAATTGAATTGAAGAAAATAATTTCTATAAAAATTTACTAAAATTACAAAAAGACTTATTTCAATTATTTTTAAGGCTCTAGGTCTAGGAATTGAAAATAAAACTCTTTTTATGTTTTATTTCGGTATATCTTTGTATATTTTATTTCGGAAAAACTGAAAAAACAAATTCATTATCACAACATTTAGTATCACAAAAATAAATTAATTTAATTTAAGTAAAAAACTTTTATACATACGAGTATGTGTCGTCCTCTTTGAAAAAGGGTGAAATATTTACTAAATCATTTTGGTTTACTGTGTTTTGTTAATACACTCGTATGTCTATACGTATGCGCGCAATTGTCCGTGTTGTGTTGTAGTTCATCCTAATTTCGGCGGGAGTGTTAATTATATGTAGCATATCTACTGTGAATCTTCTTTGTTGGTATAATATTTTTGTACTATTTATGTCTGGTGAGTGACTATGCAATGCACAATGGGCTGCTAATGCGGTTTTTTGTTATAAAATATCGTTTCTATTCACTGTAGAAATAGAGAAAGATGTTTTCCATCTACTGTTTTTAGATTCCTTAATTATTAGACAACAACAAATTTTAAAATTTTGGTATCAAAAACCAACTGCGTCGGGGCGAATTATAAATTTTCATTCAAATCACCCAAAACACGTCAAGATAAGTACTGCAAAAAACTTTGTCAGAAGAGTTATAAAAATAAGTGAAGAAAAATTTCACAAAGAAAATTATAAAAATATAAGAAAAATATTACAAAGGAACAGGTTTTCATATCCGTTAACAATGAACATTATACGAAACATGAAAGAAAATCTAAATAAACCGCAAACGACAAAGTCGAAGAAAATCTACAAGTCCTTAACACATGTGCCAGGTTTGTCAGAAAGAATCACGCAGTACAATATCTTTAACACTGATAACGTTAGCATTGCGCTAAAAACCACAAATACTTTAAACTCCCTATATTCGAACAGCAAAACAAAACTAGAGAAATTAGATAAATATAATATTATCTACAAAATACCGTGTAATATGTATGGCAAAAATTTATATAAGAAAATATATGTAGGAACAAAAAAATTAAAACTTATTACAACAAGAGCATAATTATAAAGGAAGATTTACAGTAGAAATGCTACATATAATTAACACTCCCGCCGAAATTAGGATGAACTACAAAACAGTCACGGAAAATTGCGCGCATACGTATAGACATATAATAACAAAACACAATAAACCAAAACAATTTCAGTAAACATGTCACCCATTTTCAAAGTGAACGACTTTACTCAAAAGTAAGGCAGAAATACGTGTTGTTATATTTATAGTTTATGTATAAAAGTTTTTTACTTAACTTAAATTAAATTTTTGTGATAATGAATTTGTTTTTTCAGTTTTTCCTAAAGAAGACCACCGAAGGTGTTCGAAATATAGAAATAAAATACATAAATATATACCGAAATAAAACATAAAAAGAGTTTTATTTTATAATTCTTAGACCTAGAGCCTGAAAAATAATTTATATAAGAATTTTAGTTAAAAATAAGGTCGAATAAAATACAGAAAACTAATTACAACAAGAAAAGTGCTATATTCGGCTGTGCCGAATCTTAAATACCCTTCACAGATGTCATTCTTTTCGTTTAAATTTTTCGTCTAGGAAGCTAAATGTTTGGCTTTTCTTATATCTAATACCTCTGAACGTCTTTCAAAAATATTAAATATGTTTAATTTACAAACAAAAAGAAAAAATCCGTTTCATGTACACCAAAAAATTCTAATTGTCCAACCGTAGAATCGTCTTTTAGATATTTTTGGTTTTTAAGTAATACCAATTTATTTTTTCCTGATATATAAAGTAGGTATAATTCATCATAAAAATCAAAAATAACAAATAATATAGTTACTTTTATGAATCAGAAAATGTCGATTTTCCAACCGTGGAAAAAAATTTGGAGTTTTTAAACTTTTTAATACCAATTTAATTTTTAGCAAAGTATAAAATATTATGTTTAAGTCACTGAAAAAAACCAAAATTGGGAATTTATGTGGGTACCAAACGTATGTACCGAAAAACTACGATTTTCCAACCCTGGAACCGAATTTTCAATTTTTTAATACTAATTTAGTTTTTTCTGATATATAAAATAGGTTTAATTTACTAAAAACACAAAATTTGGAATTTATGTAGGTACTTTCATGTACCAAAAATATTTCGATTTTCGAATTCTGGAAGCGAATTTTTATTTTTTTACCAATGCAATTCTTAGTGAGGTGTAACATAGTTTAACTTGGCAAAAAAATTACAAATTTTAATCTTTTTGGTCACTTTCATGTACCATAAAATATTTAATTTGTCCGACCTTGGAGTCGAAATTTTGATTTTTTAAGATTTTAATACCAATTTTATTCTTCCTTAATTCTAAAAAAGTTTTAATTAGCAAAAAACCATCGTCAATTGCCTCTTTGTTTACTTTTATGCACAAAAAATATTTCAATTTCCCAACCCTGCAAACGAAATTTTAATTTTTTCCCCAATGCAACTCTTAATGAGGCATGAAATAGTTTTATTTAAGAAAAACTTAATATTTGTAACCATTTTGGTCACTTTTATGTACTACAAAATATTGCAGTTATCCAACTCTGGAATCTAAATGTTAATTTTTTTAAATTGTTGATACCATTTTGTTTTTCCTGAACTAAAAAATAGTTTTAATTAGTAAAAAACCGACGTTAGTTGCCTTTTTGGTTGCTTTTATATATACAAAATTTAAATTTCCCATCCCTGTAAGCGAAATTTTAATATGTTTAACCAATGCAACTCTTCAGGTATAAAGTAGTGTTATTTAAGAAAAATTTATAATTTTGAACCATTTTGGTCACCTCATGAACTATAAAATATTGTACTTGTCCAACCCTGGATTCGAAATTTTGATTTTTTTTAATCTTTGATACCAATTTTGTTCTTCCTAAATTATAAGATAGTTTTAGTTAGAAAAAAATACATCACTTGCCTGTTTGATTACTTTCACGTATAAAAAATATTCAATTTCCCACCCCTGGAAGCAAAATTTGAATTAAAAAAATTTTTTTTTTGCCAATGCCAATCTTCATCACGTATAAAGAGGTTTTGTTAAAAAAAAAACTTTACATTTTTAACAATTTTAGTTCCTACATTTACTACAAAATAAGGAATGGGCCGAAAAAAAATTTTTAATTTCCCATCCCTGGAAAAAAATTTTATTTTTGTAGTTTTTAATAGACCGTTGAGGCTTCCCAAAGTACTTCTTTCTGAATTTCAATACCACTCTATATAAGCTCATTTCCATTCCAACGGTTCAAGAACGAAGTCTCTAGCTCTTCTGGGGGCTTGGGAAACCCGATTTCACGTACAGAGAGATGGACATCGTTCAATCGTCCTCGCTATTTATAAGGATCCAAAGTATATATACTTTATGGGGTCCCATATTGATATCGATGAAATTACACACGGAATGACAAACCTAGATATACCTTTCACTTTTTTGTGAAGGGTATAAAAATATATATAAAACTATTGGAGGTGAACGATCGCGGAACGATTGCGACAATAATTTCTATAATAAAATAAAACCTCTGGTAACTTAATCCCTTTACGACTAAAAATATGTAAGAAATGAAAACCACTGTAAACACCTCACAGGAGCCGCTAATGGACTTTTAGAGTAAATGGAATATAAGTTGAGAAGTATTGAATAGGAAAATAAACAGAACAAACTAAACAGAAGATTACATTTGTTACAACAGTGCGATTTCACCGTAAAGCTGCAATACTATCGATAGTCGCGCCATTCGATAGTTTTTTGCAACGCTGTCGATAGTCTCGAATTTTCGGAAAATTGTTTATAGGAGAAACTGTATGTAATTAAAATTTAAAATTATTTTATCTTCCATAAAGCAAAAACTAAAGTTTAGTTGTTTAGAAACTTAAAAAGTTTTATTTCAAATAACAATAAACAAAAAAAAAGTAAACAAAACATACACATATACATATGTACAATGTGCATTCTACATAATTCTATAAAAAAATAAACTAAAACAAAAAGAAAACATATAATATTATTAATATTTTTGGTTAATGAATTATGTATTTTATTTACAAACAGTTTAGCGTCGCATGTGATCTATTAGCAGAAAGCGGAGACCGTTGATTAGTCGGCCGCTTCTAACCGCCGCAAAATTCATGTATGTACCAAAGCCGTTATAAAAAAATTTTTTTTGTTTTTTGTTTGTTTTTAATTTGCTTTTGGTATTGAAACGGCAACATCTGATGTTGAAAAAAACCTAAACTTATTTACTATTTTTACATTAATGTTTATCATTATTTTTATTATTACAAAAGCTTACAGGCGGCGAAATTTGAATGTTGTATTTTTATTTCAGAGCTTTTTTATTAACTTCGGTTTTACTTTTTGAATACCATGATTTTTCTCGATAGTATCGCTATCGGATAAAAAATATCGATAGTCCACATAAAACTTAACTATCGATTGTACCATCGATAGTTTTGCAGCTCTATTCCACCGGTCAAAACGATAAGCAGGCTTCCCGATAGTGTACAAGAATCGCTATCTTGCGATGGCAACGTGTTGCAGTATGTATCTTGGGTATATTCTGTTTAAATGGTATTGAAGAATTAATACCGCACTATTTTGTAGACTATACGACAAAATATATGTGGAGAAGCAGATGTTGCTCTGGTTTCATATAATATTTTTGACAGCAATTCAAAGGAGATAAAGAGAATCCTTTATGCTGACAAAATGGATATTCAAATCCTTTAATAAACCAAAGTGGATGAATTTTATTCAGTAAACAGTAAATCACCAGCTATCACTCATAATTAGTAAATTTAAAACCGCGTCGTATAGCGAAGAACCTGTGAACGCGCTATTAACTACGCATAGATACAGAACTGTCGAGGTATATCCCCAGTAGGTCACAAGAGCTCCGCCAAGACCGCCCAGACGTCCTTTAACAAACAAATACCAAACAAATCTAAAGTTAATCTTACATATAAGACATAACAAAAGGTAATAAAACACTATAATTATTTATCGATACTGGTGCGAACGAAAATGTTTGTAGCTCAGCTCCGTCGGTTGGAAGTATAACAGTGTCTGAATCTTTTATCGTTAAAACTGCAGATAACAATCTATGGAGTATTAGACCTGTTGTGTATAAAATCGCTACTACTAAATACAATGTGCTGGCAACATGAAAAAAACCTTTCTGATTGTATCATCCCTACAAGAACACTACCGAACATTTGACTAGTCATTTGTTTGATAGTGCTGAGGGTTTAATACCTCATTGCCTATACAAAACTTGCTATCATTTTCTTAAGGGCAATATGAAAAAACTGATGTATACAATCGTATACATGTGAGCTTGCATCTCTGTCGTACTTATTAATTCTGCCGCCATTACAAAATATTGCTCACCTGCTCACTCTAGTGCTTTTTCGTATACACATATGTCGCATCAGTTGATTGCTCAGTACTGAAGAATCAAATGACTACTCAAACCTGACAACTCTTTTCTGTTTTGTTTATATTCTTGAATGAAAATAAAAAAACAATTTATCAAATTATATTAAGGTTTTTATATTTAAATAATTTTAAAACAAATAAATAGAATTTTACAAACTAATAAATTAAACTTAAAAATATGTTGTACCCGTACTATGTAGTGCTGCAAAGGAATGCGAATGGCTAAAGTGAACAAAAAAACAAACAGCATTAATTAATCCACCAAGTTTCACTTACAATAATATCATATAAATTTACCTTAATTTTTTGATGAGCCAAGATGCAAATCACATTGTGCAAAGGGATGGAAATGCCTAAAATGAAACAATAAATATTAAGCCAATGAGATTTACCTAGAATATACATATATTATCTAAGTTTACCTTCATTTCTGGCTATTCCGTGTAATAACTTCTCAGTTTACCATAGTTGTTGTGCCATAGTTATTCCGTGATTTGTGTGCATTCATTACTGAATATTTCCACTACGGGAAAATATCTTTCGAATCACTATAAAAACATGTTCTTGTTATATACATTTTTATTTATAACTTTAAAAAATATACTTACGTATCCTATTTATTCACATGAGATAGATTCCTTTTTTAATTTACAGCACATTTTCCACCATAAATAAGGCACAAATAAAATAAACAAATATTAAAATTAAAAACAGAAATTGAAATCTAAAAGTATTGTCAAAAATTCAACAAATGTCAGTCATATGTTCAATTGTGTTAGTGAAAATGTTATATGTGTATTAGTTTCAGTCATTCATTTCTTGTAGGGATGTTAACCTAAAATTAATTTAATAAGTAAAACCACATTTTTGTACTAGTTGAATTTATATTTAATAAATTAAATTAAATTAAGCAAACATTTTTCCAAAACCTCCTAAATTCAGCATGGGAGAATAGAAAGATTCTTCGGAGGTGGCATCGGTTTCAAATTACTTTGAACGTTTCGATTTGGCCCTTAACCTAAGCAAGATAGCTGTGTCCGAGCACAACTGTTATGCAAGGGCCCATATGAGAATCAAACTAAATGAAGCCCTCAAATTCCTTGTATACCCAGAAGCACCAGAGTCTTGTACTTATCAGGACATAAAGATAATTCTTGGTGGTCATTTCGACAAAAAGAGAAATAAATATGCGGAAAGCGTCAAATTCTGGCAGTTAACACAAAACAAAGCCGAAACTATTGAAAGTTTTGATCTTCGCCTTAGGCAAGCCGCGAATTTTATTGATCGCATGCTCATTGATCAACTAATTTGTGGTAATCACGGTTATCATGTGAGGAAATTATTTCGAAGAACCGAAGTACTTTCCAAGAAGCGTACGAGATTGCTCATTCACTGGAAGCAACTCAACAAACGGCATTGTGTATTAAAACGTTACAAGAGAAGTATTCAGAGCAAACGAATAAACTGGGATATGCATCAGTGACCATAAAAAAGAAATTATTCCCTAATAGTTCTACTCGTAATGCAACAAAAGGTGGTGATAGGATAACGCTGCAGATAACGTGTCATGGATGTGGAGGTAACCACTCACGTAAGCAATGCAAATTCCGCGGCTCTTCGTAAAAATGTCATCGCCTTCTTTTAACGCAACCCAGCAGCAAAAGTTACACTCCGTATTGTCAGAATATCATGACATGCTCAGTAAAAGGACAGATAAATTAGAAGGACCTCTTGCAAAACTTCATCTCAAACCAGATGCGACTCCCATATTTGACAAAGCCAGGGAAATTCCCCTAGCATTAAGGAATATGTATGCTACGGAAATCAAAGCTAAAATTGCTTCAGGATTATATAAAAAAGTAGATTTTTCCGAATGGGCGTCCCCGACACACGTGGCTGTAAAAAATAATGGCAAAATTCGTACCACAGGTAACTATAAACCTACCTCTAGTCCTCGAAGGATAATCGATGAGAACCCTATCCCAAAAGCTTACTCAATAAAATGATCAATTGAAAACTTTTTTGTCGCTTAGACATCACCGATGCTTATTATCATCTTACGATTGATGACGACTTTGCTAATGCCCTTACCCTAAATACTCCTACACACGGGCTAATAAGGCCAGTGCACTGAAAGGGAGTAAACATGTGTTTGTTTCGGGCTCTATTTCTTAACAAAAGGAAGCATTATTTTGTGCTGAACAGCTTGCACAACAAAGCTGGTTTATATATATATATATATATATATATATATATATATATATATATACATGTTGTATTTTTACTAGGCTGACTGGCAAGAACCACTCCAAGACAGCGAGCTCTAGCCGGAGCAAACGCCATAAAACCAGCGCAGCCAGCAGTCTGGTAACCTACCATAGTTTTGTCTGTTGGCAGCCTTTGCGGCGAATGCACAGGCCACAAAACTAATTGCACACAACGCACTTCTGTCATGTCAACACAACATCATAACATCATATAACCTACACATAATATATATTATTTAATATATATTATATAAATCTTCCATAAAGTAGAAGGACACAACCTCCCCAGTTGCTGAGAACGGCGACGAATTGATGGATTAGGATCATCTTCAATGCTTTCCTGTACAGCGGCAACAGCTTTTCCAGTCCACATTATCACAGTAACAGTAAATGTGGTCCAAAAATAATCTATCGAATTAGCCGCGCCGCTCTGAAGGACGATTGTGTACGCCATAAAATGGAAGAAGTGCACGATGAGTTTGACGTATAAAACAATTACTTTGATTAAAAATTTCAACAATTTGCACGCCTTGCTCTGGTGTAACTCGATCCATAATGAAATGTCAAGGCAAACTAAACAAAAAGCAACTATCAGCTGTTAAATGGGTGGTCAAATAAAGCTCAAAATTGCATCACTCTATTAAAAACACCCTTTACCAAGTTGAGACATAACCTTCGTCATTAAAGCTTAAATATGTTAGTTTTAAGGAATGTAGGCTTAAGTAAAACAATTTGTTAAGTTTTTATACTATTTTTGCATATAATAACGCCCACTAAAGTGTGTGGGGTCCAAAAATTTATTTTATTTTATGGCTCCGAATTTAACGTGTTGGACCTTCTTTGACAAAAAAATATATCATTTGCTTAACAAAATTACAAAAAAAAAACTTTAACAAGTAAAAGTAAAACTATATTCGGCTGTGCCGAAATTTAAATACCCTTCACAGATATCATTCTTTTCGTTAAAATTTTACTGCTAGGAAGCTAAATGTTTGGGTTTTCATATTTCTAATACCTCTGAACGTCTTTCAAAAATATTATATATGTTAAATTTACAAACAAAAAGAAAAAACCCGTTTCATGTACCCAATTGTCCAACCGTAGAATCGTCTTTTAGATTTTTTTGGTTTTTAATACCAATTTATTTCTTCCTGATATACAAAGTAGGTATAATTCATCATAAAAATCAAAAATAACAAATAATATGGTTACTTTTATGAATCAGAAAATGTCGATTTTCCAACCCTGGAACCGAATTTTTAGTTTTTAAAATTTTTAATACCAATTTAATTCTTAGCGATTATAATTCGTTTAATTCACTAAAAAAAATCAAAACTAGAAACTTATATGGTTACTCTTATGTACCAAAAAATTTCGATTTTCCAACATGGAACCGAATTTTTAATACCAATTTAATTCTTATCGAAGTATAAAATATATTTAATTTACTGAGAAAAAAAAATTGGGATTTTATGTGGCTACTTTTATGTACCAAAAATATTTCGATTTTCCAACCCTAGAACCGATTTTTTAATTTAAAAGTTTTTAGTGCGAATTTAATTCTTAGCGGAGTATAAAATATGTTTAATTCACTGAAAAAAAAACAAAATTGGGAATTTATGTGGGTACCAAATGTATGTACCAAAAAATTTCGATTTTCCAACCCTGGAACCGAATTTTCAATTTTTTGATACTAATTTAATTTTTTCTGAAATATAAAATAGGTTTAATTCACTAAAAAAACAAAATTTGGAATTTATGTGAGTACTTTTATGTACCAAAAATATTTCGATTTTCCAACTCTGGAAACGAATTTTTATTTTCTTACCAATGCAATTCGTAGTAACATAGTTTTACCTGAAAAAACAAAATTTAAAATTTTGAACTTTTTGGTCACTTTCATGTACCATAAAATATTTCATTTGTGCAACCCTGGAGTCGAAATTATGATATTTTAAGATGTTAATACCAATTTTGTTCTTCCTGAATAATAAAACAGTTTTAATTAATAAAAAGCCGAAGTTAGTTGCCTTTTAGGTTCTTTTTATGTACAAAAAAATTTAAATTTCCAAGCCCTGGAAGCGAAATTTTATTTATTTTTACCAATTCTGGTCTTCATTAGATATAAAGTCGTTTTAAATAAAAAAAACTAAAATTTGCAACCATTTTGGTCACTTTCATGTACTACAATATATTCCATGTACCAAAAAAACTTTCAACTTCCCAACCCTGGATGTGAAATTTTAATTCTTTTTTTTATCAGTTCAACTCTTTATGAGGTATAAAGAATTGTTATTTAAGAAAAAATTACAATTTTGAACCATTTTGGTCACCTTCATGAACCATAAAATATTGCAATTGACCAACCCTGCATTTGAAATTTTGATTTATTTTTTATTTTTGATACCAATTTAGTTCTTTCTAAAATATAAATTAGTTTTAGTTAGGAAAAAAATAACGTCAATTGCCTTTTTGGTTACTTTTATGTATAAAAAAAATTTCAATTTCGCAACCCTGGAAGCGAAATTTAAATTTTTTAAAATTTTCTTTATCAATGCAAATCTTCATGACGTATAAAGTAGTTTTGTTTAAGAAAACCTAAAATTTTTTTAACCATTTTGGTTATTACATGTACTACAAAATATTGCATGTACCAAGAAATACTTTCATTTTCCCAACCCTGCAAGTGAAATTTTAATTTTTTTTTTCTTTTTTTTACCAATGCAAATCTTTATGAGGTATAAAGTAGTTTTATTTAAGACAAATTTACAACTTTTAAACATTTTGGTCACTTCCATATACCATAAAATATTGCACTTGTCCAACAATTCGAAATTTTGATATATTTTTTTATTTTTGCTACCAATTTTGTTCTTCCTAAATTATAAGACAGTTTTAGTTAGCAAAAAAAACAACATCAGTTGCCTGTTTGATTACTTTCACGTATAAAAAAATTCAATTTCCCACCCCTGGAAGTAAAATTTGAATTTAAAATTTTTTTTTGGCCTATGCAAAAAAAGAAAAATTTGAAATTTTTACTACAAGTTCTACAAAATACCGAAAAAAATGTCAATTTCCCATCCCCGGGTTTTTTTTTAATTTTTTTAGTTTTTAAGAGATCATTGATGCATGAAATAGGTTTAATTTATAAACATTAAAAAAAATTGATTTTTGGTATAAATTTTGCGTCGACAAATAGGTGTAAGCTTCCCAGCTCTGAAACCGTACTTCGGATCTTTCTGAGTTTCAATACCACTCTATTTAAGTTCATTTCCAATTCAACGGTTCAAGAACGAAGTCTCTAGTTCTTCTGGGGGCTTGGGAAACCCCCCACGTACTGACAGACGGACAACGCTCATTCATCATCGCTATTCATAAGGATCCAGAATATATATGGGGTCCTATATTGATATCGAAGATATTACACGCGGAATGACAAACCTATATATACCCTTTCACTTTTTTGTGAAGGGTATAAAAATGATGTTGTGTTTTAGAGGTTGGTTTAGTTCCTCTTAGGGGAATTATATTGGTGTTAAAATTCAAAATATTAACATATTTTTTTTACATTGTTTAGACTCAAACAAATGTGTATTCGCTGCTCCCACCGTAGAATTCCTAGGGTATAAAATTTATGCAGATGGAGTCCACAAATCGGACTCTCACATTGAAGTGGTTAATGATGCGCCCAAACCTTCATCTGTGGAAGAACTGCAGTTGTTTCTAGGTAAGGCCTGTTACTACAGTTCATTTATATCAAACCTGTCTACTCGTAACCATGCTCTGAGGGATATGCTTAAAAGGAACCATTTCAATGGACCCCCGAAGGCAACCAAGCGTTTGAAGACACAAAGAAGTCATCTGAAGTGTTGATGTCATATAATCCAAATCTACCTTTATTATTAGCTACGGATGCAAATAAAGTTGGTCTCGGTGCAGTCCTTTCACATCGCTTAGAAAATGGGCAGGAAAGGCCGATAGCATACGCCAGCCGTACTCTTTCAACAACAAAACAAAAATAGCTGGAAATGGACCGTGAGGCCTTAGCAATAGTTTGGGCAGTTCAAAAGTTCTTACAGTATCTATACTCTCGTCATTGGAGTCTTATTTCCGACCACACTTTTGAGTATTGTAAAAATGAAAGGCCTGACACATTCATTCGTATACTGGTCAGATATAGATACCGATGTAGAGAACATGGCTCTTAGTTGCGAGAATTGTAATAAAAGCTCACAAAAAAACACGCTCAAGTATAGAGACCACCACTGGCAGTACCCGAAAGATTCATGAGAAAGACATCGACTACGTAGGGCCAGTTGCAGGTTCGATGCTTCTCATAGTGGCCAACGCTTACAGTAAATGGTTTTAGGTGAAGCCAACACTTTTCATTACGTATTCTGCTACAATTGGGATATTGGACAAATTTTTTGCGACATATGGGGTGCCGCTCACACTCGTGTCGGGCAATGCCACTAATATTACCTCGCAAGAATTTTAAATTTTTTTGGAAAGAGTAGTAGTACAATTCCATAAGTTGACGGCTCCCTACCACCAGCGACAAATGCACAGGCTGAGCGCGCTGCACAAACTGTGAAAAATGCTCTCAAGGCTATGGAAACTACTAATTTATTTATTTTTTTATTTATTTATTTAATCAGTCTATGAAAAAAATTCTTACAGGCCATTGAAAATATTTTATAACAGCATTAAATTTAAATCAAAATAGTATAATTGAGATAACGTATTAAAATTAACTACTTAAGTGATTAATGATATTTTTTTTAATGGTGTCAGGATGGGATGAATAATCAATTAAGTCGTAAAGGCTGTTGAATTCTGCACACATTCGACGGAATGGATCAAAGTTACCATAATTAGTGCGAAAATATTGTAGCTTGAGAGGCATGTAATATCTTGTCGGGCGTTGTGGAATTATAAATTCAATTTTACTCAGCAGTACGTCGGAAACGGTAATACCGTTGATTAAGTTTAAAATAAATGAAACATTCATACATTTTCTTCTAGTTTTTAATGTAGGGAGCTTGATAAGAGATAGGCGGCTTTCATATAATGGAAGATTTGTATTTGCATTCCACGGCAGACTTCTAAGACAGAATATCAAAAATTGTTTTTGAACAGATTCAATTTTCTTAATATGAACTTCATATTGCGGATTCCAGACCACACATCCATATTCCAAAATTGGTCTAACAAGAGAAGTATATAATTGCTTTATAACATACGGATCGTCAAACTCCTTTCCCCAACGTTTAATAAAACCAAGTACTCCTTTAGCTTTATTTATAATCTGGGAGATGTGATGGTTGAAAGTTAGCTTAGTGTCCAGGGGGGTTACTCTGTAATGCGATGCGAAAGGAATTGCTTTCGCATTTCAATGTTAATAGCATACAAATGCGTTCAGTTTTTCATTCGCTTCGCATTACAGAGTAACCCCCCAGTAATACACCAAGATCACGAAATAAATCAACTTTTTCAACAGCATATTCGTTAATTCTATAGGTACACTGTACGGAAAATCCTCTGTGAAACGACATGTATTTACACTTCCTTAAGTTTAACTCCATTAAGTTTAGATTGCACCATTGGTTGAGGTTATTCAAATCCGTTTGGAGTAATGAGGACACATTAGAATTATTAAAGCTAACGAAAAGCTTTACATCATCAGCGTACATTAGTATGTTGGAATGGTGAACACAGGACGGTAGATCATTAATGAATATGAGGAACTATAAAGGACCCAAATGGCTACCTTGAGGAACTCCAGAAATTACAGAAATAGGTTTAGATTTACGATTTCTAAACAAAACACATTGATGTCTGTCCTTAAGATAAGTCGATATCCATTTCAGGAAAATAGGAGAAAAGCCAACTAATTCCAGTTTTGATATAAGAAGGTCATGATTTACTTTATCAAATGCCTCGCTTAAGTCTATATAAATTGTGTCGATTTGGTAACCTGAGCAGAACGAATCTATTACATAAAATGAAAATTCCAAAAGATTACTAGCAGTGGAGCGTCTTTTTCTAAATCCATGTTGAAGTGGTGACAAATAAGATGATAAATGATGTGATAGATGGTCTGTTATGATTTTCTCGAAAAGTTTCGGGATAACACTTAATTTAGCAATACCTCTGTAATTTGAGATGTTTGATCTACTTCCGGACTTAAACAACGGCAAAATAAATTATGCTTTCCAATATGTAGGAAAATAGCCAGCCGATAGCGATATATTAAATAAGTATGTTAAAGCATAACTAGTGGAAATAAACACCGTTGTAGGATACAGCTAGGAACACCATCTGGACCTTATGTTTCGGAACTTTTTAATTTTCTAATAGCGCTTATAATTGTTGTTGCATGTATTTTAGGAGAACTAATGTGTGTAGCTTCGGGAATTAAATATGGATATTCAGAAAGGTGGTTGAATTGTTTCCGTGAAAATGATGTGGAGAAAAAATCAGCAAACATGTCACAAATCTCTGAATCATCTGAAGATTCGTTATCACTGAACGTCATCATCGAAGGAAACCCAGAAGCTTTGAGTTAACGAACTGGTAGAACTATTTGGGGTTGTGTTTGAAACATGATTTAACCTTAGAAAGATAGTTATTATAACATTGTGTATTAGCTAAATTGTAATGTGCCCTTGATGTTGAATATTTTGCGTAATCAGAAACTAGACCGGTTTTTTTGAAGACTCTATAATTTTTATTCTTTAAGTTTTTGAGTGTAGCAAGATGCGATGTGTTCCACGGGGGTCCATTAGTGATTTTTATTTTTCTTAATGGAATAGATTTCTGAAAGCAGTCAAATAATACTGCGTAAAATTTTGATAACTTTTTATCAATTTCTTGTGGATTTAAAGCATTGTCTGTATGATACTCAGACCAGTTTACCATAAATAGTAGGTTATTTAATTTGTTAAAATCTGCTTTCTTAAAATCAAATGATCTGTCATTATATGTATAACCGGCAAGTTGATTGTAATGGAGTTTGCAAGAAGAAACTTATTTCCAAAGTAGGGTGATAAGGATCTTCAGGTGACAACACTGGAATCACACGTTTAACACCAAAATCTTCAGGATGAACAACAAATACCAAATCAAGTAGTCTTTCTAATGTGTTCCGTATGCCATTTATTTGAAAAAGCCCAAGATCAGCAAAACAGTCGACTAGAAAAAACTTTGATTCCTGGCCAGTTGCTGGAGTAAAAAAGTTTGAGTCCGGTTCTTTGCACCAACTGATGTTTGGCATATTAAAATCACCTAGTACAATAACCGTGTCGGCAGGTTTTGATTGTTTCACGACGAACTCTATACATTTCAAATGGGTTTCATAAATCTGAGTACTTGAAGCAGGAGGAATGTACGAACATGTTATAAACATTGTGGTAAACTTCAACTTAATACATATAGCTACGAATTTGATATCCCTTGCAATATTTAAAACAATCTCTTCAGATGGTAAGCAAGTAGAAACTGCAATTAAAACTCCACCACCATCTTTTTTAACTCTATCACATCTATAAATATGGAATTTATTGCACATTATTTCAGATTCATGGACATTTTTTCCAGGTTTATTGCGAAGCCAAGTTTCCGTAAATGCAATAATATTGTACTCGATATCAAAACTTTGAAGGTATTTAAGCTACATTAAAAGAAAACATAAATGAATTTCTCCGTCAATACAGAATAGCACCTCACTCCACAACTGGTCAAACTCCTGCTAAACTTTTTTTGAGGCGGTCCCTTCGTTCGAGACTTAATTTGGTTTTTCTTCAAAACATTTCAGAAACAATAAATGAAGAGCAATTTTTAAGAAAGAGTTCAACATATCGATCGTTTCTCCAAGGCCAAAACATTTGGTTCCTATCAAACAACAACAAGATGGATAAGTGGAAAGCTTGCATTATGAGATTAAGTTTCGGGGAAGACAGTACAAAAGACACATTGACCAAATTAAGAATCGCGTGCAGGGAAAAAATCAATATGTGTCGGAAGAGAGACAGAATCCAAGTCACTGGAATTATGCACTTAGATCAGAGCAGTGCATCACCACTGTTGTAGTGTAGCTTTCAAAAGCCAATAGTTATTTCCTTTTACCTGGAGGGTCCCGCAGGTTCTTTTTGGAACTTGGTTTACTACCACTGCACTTAACTGACTCAGAACTAGCTGTTTATACTTTCTTAAAATTAACTATAAAATAATATATTGCGATTAAGCTATTTTCTATTGACCTAAATAATACAACAGTATTGCACCATTCGTTAACGCAAAAAGTATTTAAGTTGAATGTACATTACTACTGCGCCAACAAATTAGTGCAATGTATATGCAGGAGGGATGTTCGATAATGCTTCACAACGTCCCTCCCCCCTTAATGTAAGAAAACATTGATGTTTTTCCTAATGGAAATTTCTTATTCTATGTACAATTCTTATGGATATTTTTTATGATATATATATTTGTGATATCTCTTAGAGATATTTTTTATGATATGTATATATTTATATACATATATATATATATATATATATATATATATATATATATATATATATATATATATATATATTTTTTTTTTTATTTTTATTTTTTTTCTTATATTGAGTAACTCTTAAATTCATTGTGCTGGAGTGCTCGGCGGTGGTGGTAGGGGTGGAGTTCTCTGTTCTTGGAGATGGCTTTCCACAATCTGGTTCAAGTTCTCGGTGGGATTTGGAAAACGTTATTGTCACTGCCGCAACAGAAATATCCAACAATTTTATTGAAAATACCACACCAAATGCTTTTGTCAGACTACGTACAACAATATATGGACAATCAGCTGTAAAAGCTCTTCTAGCAGGGCGCCTTATATGTTGCTCCGTAGTTGTAATTTACTTGCAAAGTTCGACGTATCTCTGTTACGGGTGTTTCCAGCTGGTTAGGTATTACGAATAGTATTAGACAACTAAAAAGAAAAATCAATATTATTTTCATGTTTTTCCGAATTCTCCGCACCGATCATCTCTCGAAAAATTTTTATATTCTTATGAATACTAATTTCATAAACTCAAAAACTCATAAATACATTTTTATTTTTGTTAACTGTCACCAAAGTGAATAACTTACAATCGCTTAATTGTATTTGTTGCTTCATTTGCGTTTTATTAACTGACCTATCACAAGAAAGACATTGACGGAATCATATTACGTAAAAATATTATGTATATTACATAAAAATATTATGTGTATTATTACACCCTTCAAAAAAAAGTGAAAGGTTATATATAGGTTTGTCATTACGTGTGTAATTTCTTTGATATGCACATGGGACCCCATAAAGTATATATATTCTGGATCCTTATGAATAGCGATGACGATTGAGCCTGGCCAGTTGCTGGAGTAAAAAAGTTTGAGTCCGGTTCTTTGCACCAACTGATGTTTGGCATATTAAAATCACCTAGTACAATAACGGTGTCGGCAGGTTTTGATTGTTTCACGACGAACTCTATACATTTCAAATGGGTTTCATAAATCTGAGTACTTGAAGCAGGAGGAATGTACGAACATGTTATTAACATTGTGGTAAACTTCAACTTAATACATATAGCTACGTGGTTTTTGGGGGTTTTCTTAAGACCCCGGAAGAGCTAGAGACTTTGTTCTTAGACCGTTGGATTGGAAATGAACTTAAATAGAGTGCTATTGAAATTCAGAAAGATCCGAAGTATGTTTCCAGAGTTGGGAAGCTTTCACCTATTTCTCGACGCAAAATTTATACCAAAAATCAATTATTTTTTTTAATGTTTGTAAATTAAGTCTATTTTGTGCTTTGGGGAGCCTCTATTAAAAACTAAATATATAAAATTTTTTTTCCAGGGATGGGAAATTTAAAATTTTTTTCGGCCTACTCCGTTTTTTGTAGTACATGTAGTAACTAAAATTGATAAAAATTTCAAGTTTTTCTTTAACAAAACCACTTTATACGTCATGAAGATTTGCATTGGTAAAAAAAAATATTTTTAAATTCAAATTTTGCTTCCAGGGGTGGGCAATTGAATTGTTTTCATACATGAAAGTAATAAAACAGGCAACTGAAGTTGTTGTTTTTGTTTTTGCTAACTAAAACTGTCTTATAATTTGGAAAGAACAAAATTGGTATCAAAAATTCAATAATAAAATTTCGAATCCAGGGATGGACAAGTGCCATATTTTATGGTACATGAAAGTTACCAAAATGTTAAAAAATTTGCAATTTTTCTTAATTAAAACTACTTTGCACCTCAAGAAGCATTGCGCTGATTAAAAAACAACAAACAAATTGAAATTTCGTGTCCAGGGTTGGAAAAATTAAATTTTTGTACATGCAATAAACAAAATGGTTTCAAAATTCGAGTTTTTCTTAAACAAAACTACTTTATACCTCATAAAGATTTGCATTGATAAAGAAAATTTTAAAAAATTTAAATTTCGCTTCCTAAATGGTTACAGGTATTAAGTTTTTATTAAATAAAACTATTTCATGCCTCATTAAGAGTTGCATTGGCAAAAAAAGTTAAATTTCGTTTCCAGGTTTGGGAAATTTAAATATTTATTCTGCATAAAAGTAACCAAAAAGGCAATTGATGTTGTTTCTTTTTGCTTAATAAAGCTGTTTTATAATTCAAGAAGAACAAAATTGGTATTAAAATCTTAAAAAATCAAAATTTCGACTCCAGGGTTGGACAAATGAAATGTTTTATGGTACATGAAAGTGACCAAAAAGTTTAAAAATTTTAATTTTTTTGTCAAGTAAAACTATGTTACACCTCACTAAGAATTGCATTGGTAAAAAATAAAAATTCGCTTCTAGAGTTGGAAAATCGATATATTTCGTACATAATAGTACATACATAAATTTCAAATTTTGTGCTTTTAGTGAATTAAACCTATTAGATATTTCAGTAAAAATTAAATTAGTATCAAAAAATTATAAATTCGGTTCCAGGGTTGGAAAATCGAAATTGTTTGGTACATAAAAGTAACCATATAAGTTCCCAATTTGGGTTTTTTTCAGTGACTTAAACCTATTTTATACTTCACTAAGAATTAAATTGGTATTAAAAATTTTAAAAACTAAAAATTCCATTGTTGGAAAATCGGAATATTTTTGGTAAATAAAAGTACATACATAAATTCCAAATTTTGTGTTTTTAGTGAATTAAACCTTTTTTTTAGGAGTAGAACCAGCAGTCAGGGGATGACCCGTATATATGCAATGCATTGCGCCGGAACTGCAAACGAGGGAATAGTATTGAGGGGACAGATTAGGATAGATAAGAAGATAGACAGTTGTTTTTTTGTAGCTATTTCAACCTTTTACTTCGCCGGCTAATTTTTGCTACAGGGGCGACGAAGATGGGTGCTGTTACTCTGCTTTTAGTACATGATAGTGTCCGTCGCTGCCAATTATGTTCAGTGATCAGTGACTATGCCTTCATCATTGAAACAGGCTGGCAACAACTAACACAACCACGCACTAATGCTGTTTAGAAGAATTCAACACAATATTTCATGACTCAGCGCGGACTCGAACTCACGACCCTCCGCTTCATAGTCTCGTGTTCCAATACTTCAGCCAACAGCACCCACATACGAGTATATCAGAAAAAAGGAAATTAGTATTAAAAAATTAAATATTCTGTTCCAGGGTTGGAAAATCGACATTTTCTGATTTATAAAACCAGCCATTTTATTTGTTATTTTTTATTTTTATGATGAATTGTACCTACTTTATATATCAGAAAGAAGTAAACTGGTATTAAAAACCAACAACATCTAAAAGACGATTCTACGGATGGACAATTAGAACTTTCTGGGGTACATGAAACGGATTTTTTGTTATGTTTGTAAATTAAATAAATATAATATTTTTGAAAGACGTTCATAGGTATTAGATATAAGAAAAGCCAAACATTTATCTTCCTAGCCGCAAAACTTAAACGTTTTCTTATATATAAAAGTAACCGATAACATCATTTTGATTTTTTAATTAAACCTATTTTCTGTTTTGGTAAGAAAGAAAGATAGAAGAATTACATCTGTGAAGGGTATTTAAGATTCTTCACAGCCGAATATAGCACTTTTATTTGTTTTTTTCTCCAGTTTACTCTGGCTGTTTATATTAAAAATTCTATTTTTTTTTGTAGTTAACAGTCAGTACCTATATTCATTGGACTATTCGCAAATAAACTCGCTGTAGTTGCAAAATAGTGTCCCATATTGGAACAATTTATGGAAAATTAGGTAAACATTAAAGGTTATTGCACTCTGATATATGGAGTAAACGTATTTATTGTACTTTGGTTTATCTTCTACAAAACGTCTTATTAAACTGACTGTTCCCTATTTCTCGGTCTCTGTATGGCCTTACTAAATTTTTATGATATATCTTTGCTTTATTTCTTATTTTCAGTTTTATGTTTACAGGTGTTGGTACATGTATAATCTCATATGGCTCTAACCATAGAGGTGAAAATTTATTTTTACGGGCTTGGTTCTTTAACCTATTTCATACTCTCTGTATTTTGCACTCTTGTCATAATATTGTTTTGCCCTTAATTTTGCCTTCTCTTGATTTCTGTTCACAATTTCTTGTGAACCTTGGATCTGGTCTTTTAGAATATTGTTATAATCCTCCGTGTTGTATAGAGCTACAGGGTATCTCAACCTCAAACCCGAATAGAACTCTTGTCGGCGTTTGCTTTGTCGTTGTATGGTTGCTGTTGTTGTATACATGCATTGCGTGATTGAGCCATTCGTCCCAGTTGGTACCATCTAGATTGACAAAATGTCTCAAAAATTCGGCTAAAGGCCGGTGAGCTCTTTCTAATACACCATTTGCTTGTGGGTGGTAAGGAATGGTTAGCTGTTTCTTTATTCCCAGGAGCTTACATGCTTCTTTGAACAATTTCAATTTGAAGTTAGACCCGTAATCCGTTACTAACACCTTGAGAATAAAGTATTTCGAAATTATTTCATTAAAAAAAATCGAGCTATTGTTGAGGTCTCTGCATCAGCTACTGCGGCGCACGCGAAGAATTTTGAAAAATAGTCCTGAAAGGTGACAATATACTTGTGTCCTCTGGCGGATTCTGGCAACAGCCCACAAGGTCCAAAAAATTTTTTTCAAAGAATCTATGGGAAGTGCTTGTTATAACCAATGGCATCTTTTCGACTTTTGAGCATTTGTTTTTCTGGCAAAAAGTGCACGTTGCTACATAGGTTTTGATTTGTTGGTACATACCGGCCCACTTGTATTGATTCCTGATGCGGAAGTAAGTTGTGTATGTCCCTTGGTGTCCATCCAAAGGTGTATCATGAAAAGTTCTTATTACCTTGTTAATATCTTCCACATTTGTCAAGTAGACTGCCGTATTCTCTTGTACCACGTCTTCGCTCCTATTCGCTTCGTCCACAATCTCTTCATTATTTCTCTTTCTATAATCGTTTGCCTCTCGTGCCTTTGCTCTGGTAATTGCTCCTTCACTCATTTTTTCCACTGGGAGACGACTAAGTGCGTCAGCGTTTTGGCTGATTTTCACCGGTTTATACCGTATCTCGAAGTCATATTCTGCTATATATAACTGAGGATTTTCCTAAACTAGTGGTAAGGAAGCTATTTTTTTCTGGTTCTCAAAAAATTTTATGTTGTTGGTAATTGTATCGGTAATCGACTTATTCCATATCATATCTCTGCCCAATAAACCATCTGCGGGCACTATGCTACCCTTCGGTACTACGTGCATTTTCAAACGTAATCTGTCTACATATTTATGGTTCACCATTACAGTTCCTTTGGTACTTATGTTTCCCCAAATGCTCCTGACAACGTCTTCCGCTCATTCTTGTTGATTTCTGTTGTTGATGCCAAAGCTTCATTTTTTACTAGTGTGGTGTCTGTTCCTGAGTCCACCGATAATAATAGTTTCTCCTCTTTTGCTTCTTTGCAGGGGAAACTTATGTATGCATCGTTTATACCGTATTTTTCATTACTAGCAGTATCTCTTTTCGGACTCAGTTTCCTTTGGGACTCTGAGTGATATGTGTGGCGTTTTCCCACGTTTTGTTTCGTGCTCATTTTCTCTTTTATACTCGTCCACGTCATCATTATAAATTGTAACATTATTGCCATATAATATACTGATTTTCTTAAACTATAATGGCAGGTGCTCTGGTGAAATTAAGGAACTTGTTCCTGAAACCCATTCTTTCTTACGCTCAACGCGTTTTTCATCAAAAGCGCATGCGTTTGTGGTCGATTTTCCAACGAATCGCACTACGCATTACAGAGAAAATTCGTTTTTTGGCCGAACAGTCCGTATGTGGAACAAACTACCTGCAGATGTCTTCCCCGCCACTTACAATTTGAGGGGGTCCAAGTCGAATATCCACAGACTCTACTCCCTTTATCCTCCTTCCCAAAATATATTTTCCTAGTTCCAGCGCAGTGCACTGTTTATGTAGGGGTTATCCCCTGAGTGCTGGTTCTACTCTTAAAAAAAAAATTCTCTACTGGTGTTACAAACCTTGTATGCTAAATTTATGTAATCTGCACCACTTATCATTTTTGTATGAGCCTTTTTCTTCCGACGCGGTCTTTTGGGTGTACTTACTGCTTAATCCTTGATATTCATTTTAATCTCCAGATGCTGATTATCTTCCTCCTCTGTCAAATTTATGCTGTTTATATCTAAATTTATGATGCTGAAATTGTCATGTTTTTCAGCTTTATCGCCTACCGGTTGCTTTTTCTTACATGTTTTTCCTCAGTACGTTTTATATATATTCTTTTTCTGCGCATTTTGGCATTCCAGTCAATTAGTTTTGACTGGGCCGATACCCGTTTCCCGAATCCTGTCTGCCGTTTATGTACCTGTTTCTATTGCCAATAGAGTTATCATTTCTATTTATATTCTTGATGCTACCATTGTTGTCTCTGTTTTCGGGGCAATTGTAGGAAATGTGTCCCTGTCGACCCCATCTATAACAACGTTGCTGCTCGTTGTTGTTAATTTGATTTTGCCTTATATTTTGAGTTTCTAGACTTGCATAATTTTGAGTATTGATTCCGGAATTATTTTGTTTTGTGTTTCTTCTAAAGTTGTATTCTGCACTTTCTTGTCGTCTGGCTTGAGTATAACATTCATTCAACACATGCCCTGACTTATTGCAGAAACTGCAGTACCTTGAAGAACTCATAGCGGTTAGATGTGCATTATTATTGGCTGGTTATATATATTTTTTTTTTAAATTAGGACCGGCACTCAGGGGATGGCCCCTACTCATGCGTACATTGTGCCGGAACTAGGAAAATTGGTTGTGGGAAGGAGGATAAAGGGAGTAGTGTCTATGAACATTCGATTTGAATTTCTTCATGTTATATATGGCAGGAAAGACCTCCGCAGGGAGTCTATTCCACATGCGGGCAGTATGGGCAAAGAATGAATTTTCCCTGTAATGCGTAGTACGGTTCACTGGTAAATCTACCACATATGGGTGTGATCGCACTGAAAAGCGTGTTGAGCGTAAGGGAAAAAGATCCCTGATTTCGTCGGAACAAAACCCATTATAGTACCGATAGAACAGTGAAATGCACCCCACATTGCGTCGATGCTCTAATGAGTCGATAGAGTTGTCTGCCCTACTGTCTCCTATGAGTTTCTTCGCCCTCTCCTGTACACGGTCGAGTAACTTCAAAATAGACTTTGAAGCACCGGCCCATACATGAGAGTTGTATTCCATTTTCGGTCGGATGTAAGAGTATAAATAGCAAGGAGATCAGATGGGGTGAAGTATGTCTTACACCGCCTTAGAAAACCGAGGCACTTGAATGCTTCTTTTGAAACATGAAAAATGTGTTCTGTCCATCGAACGTCGCACTGGATTTTCATGCCAAGAACATCAAGAGCTTCTGATTCCTCAATATCTATACCACCCATGTTTACAGATGAAGCAGCATGATCGGGCTTGCGTCGGTGTGTAAGCAAGCAGCATTGAGTTTTACGGGCATTGAAATTTACCCTGTTTCTGTGACCCCATTCAACAATCCTATTGAGGTCACAGTTTAGTGCAACATTCATATCATGCCTCATCGCCCCGATCCCTGACGATGTCGGCCTATTGCTGAAAGCATATGAATGGCAGAGGCTGCTATCATCTGCAAAAGAGTAGATAGAAGTTAAAGTCTGACATAGAAGGTCATTTAGGAATATAAGAAATAGAGTAGGAGAAAGAACAGAGCCTTGCGGTACCCCAGAGTTGATTCTATACTCGTCTGATGAAATCCCGTCTATAACAACTCTTATAGCACGATTCCTGAGAAAGCTCGATATAAATCGAGAGAAGACGTCACCCACACCAAAAGCCATAAGTTTCGACAAAAGTGCTCCGTGCCACACTCTGTCGAATGCTTTAGAAATATCCTTACTCTCGCCTAAGTGGTGGATAGACTGACATCACTTTTCCGAAAGGAAGGCCAATAGGTCCCCCGTAGAGCGGCCCCTACGGAAGCCATATTGGCGGTCGTTAAGTAAGCTATTAGACTCTAGATATTTCACTAGGTGAAAATTCACCATGCTTTCCATCACCTTGGAAAGCGCAGAACAAATCGCGATTGGGCGGTAGTTCTGGGGGTCGTTGGCCTCTCCCTTTTTAGGGATTGGCGTTACATGAGCAACCTTCCAGCACGAGGGAAATTCGCCTGAGTGGTAAATAGTGCTGAACAGGGTTGCCAGAGGACGAGCTAACGTCGAAAAACACTGCCTTAAGACCAGTGCTGGAATTCCATTCGGCCCAGGAGACTTGTTTACGTTGAGATCCGATAAGACCCTTTTAACCGCCCGGACCCGAAAGCGTATCTTTGGCATAGTAATAGATACATTTTCAAGAACTGGCAGTGGTTGATTGCTTTCCGGCAAGTGTGAATTACTTGCGAACATTTCAGCTAGAAGGTTAGCTTTGTCAACCGGGTCAGTGAATAGTTGATCACCCTTCAAAAGAGTAGGAATCGAAGAACTAGCATTATACTTCACCCTTTTGACGAATGACCAGAAACTTTTACTGCCCCGAGGGGCAGAAAGAATTTTAGCACGAAGACGCTGCTGGTACAGAGCTTTTTCGCATCTTAGTACCTTGGCACACGAAGATCTCGCCCTTTTGCGCATCAAATCAGTTTCAGCGTTCTTGTTAGCACGCCAAATACTAAATGCAACCTCTCTGGATCTGACAGCAATTCTGCATGTCTGATTAAACCATAATTTAAATTTAGGCTTAATCGGAATTTGCTTGGATGGAATGAATGTTTTCATTCCAACCAATATTATATTTTCCACCATTTCCGCCATGACATCGACATTACTGTCAAGAAAGCAAATTTTCCAATTAAAATGCCTAAAGAAATCGTTGAGCTCATCCCAACGGGCCTTTTCGTAAATATATTTTAAACGTTTCGTAGCTGGGTGTGAAACGTTTCGAAGTTCTGTAATCGAAAAGGAGGCAGTAATGGTGCAATGATCCGAATTTCCGAGAGGTGCGCTAACACCCATTGTATATTTGTCTGGATGTGAAGCAAGAAAAAGGTCGAGAGTATTATTTTGGTGCCCATCAACACACGAAATATGTGTTGGCTCATTCACTAGCTGCGCAAGGTGGTTATGCGCTGCGAATAGCTCAGCATAATGGCCTTCTGAGGTTGTATGGCTCGAATGGCGAAGCCAAGATGAATTATGAACATTAAAATCACCAGCAACGACGATTTCACTGTTCGGATAATTCTCTAAGATCTTCGATATGGAGTCGGAAAGGGCGTCGAAGTTGGAGAGTGTTTGGACTTCTGTAAAGAAACCCGAAATGCAAAAGATGTGTCCTGATTTTGAATTTAACCCAAATAGAGCTAAATTTTGGATCAAGCGCGTCTAATGATTGCTGACGCTGGTACACAACTTCATTGCGTATGTACATTGCAAGGCCCCTATGAAGAAAGAATAGGGATAGTAGGTGATATCCAGGTATGTGGAAATCCTGTGGGTCAGCATTTTCAGACACCTGAGTCTCACATAAGGCGAAAACATCCGGCCGATGGAGACAAACGTGGGCAGCCCGCGTATGTTGCAGAAAAATGACCTGCCATAAAAAAACAACACAAAGCAAAACAAAACGAACGATTAAATCTTGTATTGCCAATGCCAGTATGCTAATCACTGTTAGAAAGATTGTTCAGCGATCAGTGTTAGGCCTTCATCACTAAACACCAACAGTGATCAACAACGTGGCATCAACAATAGAAAATTATTATGAGAGCGAACATTTACGATATAGCACAATGACACGCAAGGAGAACCATAAAAGCCCCGATCCGATCATCGTGAACGAAGTGCCAACACTGGTTTATAGTGCCAGCACTGATGTTATTGTTTTATTTTCTCTCTTATTTTTGAATTTTGTCACAGGTGCAATGCAAACACATTCTTTTGGTGCTGTTGTTATTGTTGTTGCGTGTTTGTGATTTATTTGGTTTAATTGTTGGTGCGTTATGAAATATTTATTATTTGTTAGTTTATCACAGGTTTATCCTGTTTGCACTTGTTTAATTTTTATTTTCTTTAATTGTTAAAAGTGATATTATATTTGGTTCACAACGGGAAAAAAAAGACTTATGCAGAGGTTAATTTTTGTTTTAATTTTATTTGTTTTTCTTTTTTCTTATTTATTATGTATTGTTATGTATGTGAATGCGCGTGTGCACCGGACGAACGATAAGACACTACTTTGTCAACTGTCTTTGTTGGTTCAAAGACAGTTATCGTACTTCTTTCAACAATTGTTGCACCGTCTCAAATAAGGTTTCCTCGGTTTACATTGTCATAACATTTGGATATCTCGTATTAGTGCCTAAGAGATTTTGAGCATTCTTGGTAATTTTTTGTAGATCAACTTGTCATGTTCATGCTCAATAAGCTCTGTTGTATATCTAAAGGCCGAGACACATAGAATCCGTCATACGTTATACGTCGCCTTTTTCAACTGACAGCTGAGTTGATATACTTGCTTTCTTATGTGAGTTCTCACATTCAGTACTTCTGCGTCAAAGCAAAGTACGAAAGTTGGCCAACTTTTAACTTTTGACGTACGTTGAATACTTTGACAGAAATCGATGAGTTTTTCAAATTGTTTTAATTAATTTTTTGTATCGTGTGTTCAGGAAAAATTAAATAATATACAAAAAAGTTTTATAAAATAGATAAATTTAACATAAATAAATAAAATGGGGGACATAGAATTGATTTAATATCCGTCAGTACGCTCATGTCAGTTGAAAAAGGCGACGTATAACGTATGACGGATTCTATGTGTCTCGGCATTAAGTCAAAGATGCCCAGTAGTGGCTGATATCAGCAAATTAAACTCACACGTATTCTTACCCTCTTTAATTTAGTCGTCGATGAGACAGCGACGAATGAACATCAGGCGAATGCTTACGAATTTTTTTCCAGAATATTTGCCCAGCAAACAAATTCAGTCATGATATATTTTTTTTTTTTTTATACACACCTATATTTATTTATTGTATCTTCAAATATGAACTAACAATAAGTAGTCAAATCTTAAATCTAAATATAATTATTAGGCCCGACCAGTATCGGACATAAACTTAGTGATAGTAATTAATAATACATAAATTTCGTATTAAGCACAATAATTATTTTCAAGCAGTAGCATTTGGGGTGCTGAGTATTAGGGCCCTTGTGTCCCTCTTTTTTAAGCGGATGTGTCCAGTAAAGTTCAGGATATTACGAGCAAGCGGATTAGGATGTGACTCGAGTTTTGTTAAATATTTACCTGCGTATTTTGCGATTTCTTCAGTCACTATTGGCATATTTAAATCTCGATGTATATTTGAATTTTTGATGTACCATGGAGCCGATGTTATCAAACGTAAAATTTTATTTTGCCGTCGTTGGATTCTATCCACATTTGAAGCTGAAGCAGTTCCCCATATTTGAATTCCGTAGGATTATATAGGTTTCAGAAGTGACTTGTATATCAAAAGTTTGAAGTCTAGAATGAGTGTTGAATTTCTGCCAATCAACCAATGTATTTGAGATAACTTAAGTTTCATTTGAATTAGTTTAGCGTCAATATGATGTTGCCATGTAAGCCTTCGATAAAGGTGTATGCCAAGGTATTTCACTTGAGAATGTTGAGGAATATTTTGATTATTGATTCGAATGGGGGAACAGGTATCTTTTCTTAGCGTAAACGTTATATGAACACACTTTTGTTCATTCACTTTAATTCTCCATAAGTTCAACCATCTTTCAAGCTAGGTAATGTGTACTTGGAGATTGCGGGATGCCTCATCATGGTTTTTGTGCATACTCATACAGGCTGTATCATCGGCAAATGTAGAAGTGTGGATGTTATTGCTCACAGGCATATCACAAGTATATATTAAATACAAGACTGGCCCCAGAATACTACCCTGTGGCACACCAGAAGATATGGATTCGGGAACACTCATGAAGTCTCCTTCCACAACAGTAAACTTCCTATCAACAATATAACTTTCCAAAAGTTTTTCTATATTTATTGGCAAATATGTCTTCAATTTTAAAAATAGGCCTTCGTGCCATACTTTGTCAAATGCCTGAGAAACATCAATAAAAAGGGCAGAACAATACTTCTTTTCTTCAAAAGTCCTCCTTATAACTTGAACCAATCTATGCGTTTGCTCAATAGTGCTATGCTGACTTCTAAAGCCAAATTGATGATCCGGGATGCACCCATTATCAGCTAAAATTGTGGACAATTTAGTCATGAGCAGCTTTTCGAAAAGTTTTGAGACTGTTGATAGTAAGCTTATAGGCCTATATGACTCAGCCTTGTTAAGATCTTTGCCTGGCTTTGGAATCATTTTAATCTTGGCAAGTTTCCAGTTATGTGGAAAATACTGCATTCGTAAAATGGCATTAAAAATAAATAGCAGGATTCTTATTGCAATATGAGGCAAATTCATCAGCATCTTGTTACTAATTCCGTCAATACCTGGAGCTTTCTTCGGATTAAGTTCAGCAATTAATTTTGGTACATCGCGCATCTTAAACTTTATGGGTCGTGGGGGTAGAGCAACTACACTTGGCAAATCTGCAACACCAGTACATGTGTTTGGGGTAAATACGTATTTGAAATGATTAGCAAATATGTTACCTTTTTCAGCATTACTTCTTGCCCAACCTCCGTTAGATGTGCGCAAAGGTGGTTTAAGCTCAACGGGGGTTTTCAGCTTTCTAGCAGCGCGCCACAAAGAGTAATTAGATGCTGGTGTGACATCAAGACCTTCCAGATAATTTTTAAGAGATGCAGTTTTTTCAATTGCAAGTAACTCTTGGAGTCGTTTAGTGCACTCTTTAAATCTGATTTTAAGTTGCGGTGATCTGTGCTGTTGCCATTCCCTGCTGGCTCTTTTTTTTCACATAAGGCACGTTCAATATCGGTAGAATTAATTTTATTAAATCCAGTCTGCGGATGGGAGGTAGTAGCATGTTCAGCAGCCTGTGTAATCATTTCGTTAATGTTGGCGATGTTAGCTTCAATATCCTCGGGTGTTCTTAGCGTAATGTTTTCCGTGCAATGACTGCTTAGATATTTTTTGAATCGCAGCCAATTTACACGACTGCTCAACTACACATACGAGTGAGGTAAATCACTTCTCTGTGGGCTACAGATTGTAACGATCGTTGGAGAGTGATCTAGAGAAGCTTCAACGTTAATTAATTTCCTAGAAATGTTCTTCATGACGCCAAAATCTATAACATCCGGAATTTTATTTATGTCAGTAGGCCAGTAAGTAGGCTCCCCACTCGAAATGACGTCCAAACCCATTTTTGAAATTGTGTTGAACAAAGCTCGACCTCTGGGTGTAATATGACGAGAACCCCAGAACGTATGTTTGGCATTATAGTCGCCAGCTGCTACGAAACAAGGGCCAAGAGATTTATAGAAATCCTCGTATTGATTCTCAGTAATTGCGAATCTGGGAGGGGAGTAAATTGATGATATCACAAAATTTGTGCAAAAATTTTCAACACAAATATTCGTTGCTTGTAGATATTCCTCACAAATGTTGTCAATAACATAATGTTTAAGTCTAGATTTTATTAGAATTGCTGATCAACCGCATGCTCTTCCTCTCGGGTCCTTTGAATCATATAAGGTGTAGCCAGAAATTTTAAAAAGGCTTCTCGAAGTCAAATGAGTCTCTGAGACCAACATTATATCAATATTTTTTTCCGTGAGGAAGTGCTCAAGTTCATTTTTATGTTGGCGAATGCCGTTTGCGTTCCAGAAACATATTTTTAACGTGTTCATGGCTTCTTAACTAATGCCTGAAGCAGTGTATTCTGCATTCGCAGCATATCTTGCATCATGCTAGTCATATTTGTTGTAAAACTATTAATAGTCAGCACCAGATTCTCAATAGTAGCTTCAAGGCGACTAAAGTTAAAGCTTGAGTTTGCATTCGTTGAGTAATTTGGCGGTGGAACATTTTGTGTAGGAAAAGAACTAGTCTTAGCAGCATCGGCATACGATACACGTGAACTAACTGGTTGGCTTGTTTGAGGAAAAGTGGCGGAGTAAGCGTTTGCTGCTTGAGGTGGAGCTAGTTTAGGTTTTTGACCCATAGTCTGTTTAACAAAAGAATATACAGGGCATCCTCTATAGTTAGCGGTGTGATTACCTCCACAATTACTTCATTTTTTTCTGCTTGATCTTTTGGCTTCGTGCAGCTATCAGTACCATGCAATTCACCGCAGATAACACAAACTGTAGGTAAATTGCAGTAAGTTTTTGTATGACCATATTCTTGGCAATTGTGGCACTGTACGGGACCTGAACGCTTATGTGGCTCTTCAACTGTAATTTTCCGGTATAAAAGGTATTTTAGGCTATAAATTGGATGTGTCTCGTTTTTTTTCAACTGTATATCATTTGGCTCCAGATCAACACGAAATAGAGGCTGTGGGATCTTCTCTCTATTGATTATATTAGTAACACTTTTTACTTTAAATCCTTGTATGATGAGTGCATCCTTTATTTCGTCGGGATTAACATAAGCATCACTACCCTTCAATACGATTTGCATACCTTTAGCCCTTTTAAGCTGATAAGTATAAAAATTTGTTTTATTTTTTTCGAAATCAGTAATAAATTTGCGGAAATCTTCTTCTTTGTATATTTGAATTTTTGTTTCATCAATTTTACCACGTTTTATTGGAATAACGTGAAATGCGTTCTCACCAACTGCCGAGACTAGTTTTTTAATAAGGGCATTCGAATTTTTTTCTCTTAGGTATATTGGTGGTGGCTTGGAAGTTTTTTTTGATGCAACAGCATCTTGGTCGTTATTTGCTTGCAATATTGAAAAACGATTTTGACGGTTAACTGCTGCGATGTCGTTATCCCTGGATATCTTGGGAACCGATGAAATTTTTGATGAATTTGGGCTTCGCCCGAGCTTTAAAATCGTGATATATCTGTCCATTCCGACTTGGACTTTGGGTTTTGGGCTACTCTTATCTTCAGTGACAACTTGGTTAAGTGAAGACCTCGATCCCGAAGCGGGTGATATCGCTGAGTTAAATGTGGAAGTACTAGGCAATAATATCAACGATTCACTAGATGGCATTGGACAAAGCGAAGTTGATCGCTGACGAAACTGTGGTTTTGCCGTCAGAAAAAGTCTATTATCAGTTTTTTGATTTTTGTTAAGAGCTTCAGAACTCACAGCAAGTCTATTATCGGATTTAATATTTTTTTTGTTATCATTATGAGCATCAAAACTCACAGTAAAATAGGCATTTCTGTCATTAGGACTCAATTCACTATTTTTTTCCTTTAAGGTACTCATATAGAGTATTCCTCAAGGGTACTTTGTATGTTTTTCGTTTACGGTTTTTTTTTGTTTTTGTTATTTCTATATGTAAAAATATTAACAAAGCAAAAAAAGCTTATTTATCAAATTTCATATGTACTACGAATATTTTTTGTATTTTTTTTTTTTTTTTTGTATAGTTTGTATGTAAAAAAAATTTTCCGCTATTACGTCTGTTCACTATGAAGGTACAACGAGAACTGTCATGATGATATGCTAGTTTTTATAAATATTAGTTTTTATAAATTTCTCTTTATATATATATTAGTTTTTATAAATTTCTCTTTAATAGCCATGCACAGTGATTCTATTGTGAATTCCTTATTGTAGAAATACGAGAAAGCATTTCCAAAGAGCCTAGTTATTATGCATTTGATTATGTCAACAACATTACCCGGTTCCACTAGTTTATCCTTCGCTATCATACATCCTTCAATAAATTTGTTTGTTTCAGTTGTAAGTTCGGGCCCAGCCGTTCTATCGACACGACATGGGAAATATTTTTCAAAAGTTCAGTGAAAGTTATCATATTGGTTGTATTTGAAGAAGTGTTGCCTAAAAGTGTTTTCGTAGTTCCCCCCTGCAACTCTTGTATTTTTAATTTTAGCGTCTCAATTTGTTAAGTTTTTTCCTCAACAACTTTCCTGTTCTCAACGAGTTCCTGCAGCTGTTCTGGAGTCAACATCGTGTTAACGTGTTGCGCGAACTATTTAAACGCTTGGTTTTCTTGCCCACTGTCTTGAATTTTTCTTTCGGCTGCTTCAAGATCCTGTTCACTTGTACGTATTCTTCTATTTCCTTTTAACTGAATTTCTTTGATGCTCCTGTAACACTTGTAACGCTTCTAATAAAATATAAATTTTTTCGAACTCACTTATATTTCCCTGGCTTCTCACCTTATGTTTTGCTAACGCTATATACTCCTTTGTATTATTGATATACTTAATTAAATTCCACACTCGCTCCGAAATTTCTCTATTTTCCACCTGCGTTTTTGTCAATTCTATTTTTAAATCCTCCATATATAAATTTCTTCCTACATAACTAATTTTGAAATTATGCCATTTATATATATATATATATATATATATATATATATATATATATAATATATATATATATATATATATATATATATATATATATATATATATATATATTTCAATTACTCTAATTTAAATACGTGTACTAAAAAATATTCATTTCCCTGTATAATGGCCGTCCTTGCTAGCATTTGTAGCTTTTACACTTTTTACACCTATACTTACCATGTATACTGGTTCCATTTGTATCCCTTGGGCAGTTTGTTCGTCGTAAAGTTTGCCCATAAAATTTATACAACTGAAGGCAGCTAAAATAGCTAATTAAAACCTTGAGGAGTTAATAATACTGACACACAAAACAACGAATTCCTTCAACAAATATCAAGTACGTATTGAATTGAATTGAGCTAAAATAGCTTTCGAATATCAGAATATGTACTTATTCTCTGTTGAAAGATATCAAAACAAACAATACTCTGCGAATACCGACTGTGCCAAATGTTGTAGTGTAGTTTTTAAAAGGCAATAGTTACTTCCTTTTACCTGGAGGGTCCCGTGGGAATCGCAGGTTATTTAATGGAACATGGTTTACAACCATTGCACTTAACTAACTTAGA